>LOJH01026205.1:0-18480 GCA_001685095.1 Ellobius talpinus
TCAGCATATGATTTGCGGCTGGAGCACGCCATACGTGATGACGAATGATGCAAGATACGCCCTACACGCCACTCGGGATGACGCATGAGGAAGGCTAATTGCCACGTGGCAACAGCGGCGCCCTACACTGGGGATTTTTCTAAAAGTCCTAATTGTATTAAAGGTTCACCAGTGGGGTGGGTGTGAAGAGACACAAGCTAAGAAATTATGAACACAAATAGAGGAGTGGATGGGGCTTCGCACACCAACACAAAACACTTCCAAGGGGTAGAGTTTTTACCTGGGGTTTTGTAGTGCACTGTAATGTCTTAGAATATATTTTATTTTGGTGGATTTTTAACTGTTTTTGTTTTTTGAAAGAAGACTCCAGGTTTACCCTCTTAAACATATATGTACATTGCACATGTACATACACTCACATTGAAAACTATACATGCACATTAACTATGCACATAACACTCACAATGAAAGCTATACATGCACATTACACATATACATACACTCTCAATGAAAGTTGCACTTTAAAAGGTCTGTCTCCTCTAACACAATAAAGAAAGAAGGATGGAGAGTGATTGTTCACAATTGTCTGGCTCCCAGAGGCAGGATCATCTCTGATAAAAAGTGGGGAACAGTAGCTCAGTTGAGAGATCAGTAAACAAGAGGCCATTACAGGCTATTGTGAACAATCACCTGGAAGCTGAGACCATGGCATGTCCTAATCAGAAAAGGGAATGACCAACCGTCGTGTTCAAAAGGTCGTCATTGAAGACAAGTTCCCTTCGTGTATTTGAAGGCATCTGGAAAGCAACTGACATGGGCATTAACTGCAGACTCATTTGCAAGGCGTCTCTGCACTTGGCACCACCTCGGTCTTTCACCTCATGCACCCAAAGTGTGCAGGCTCTGCTCGTAAAAAGACAAAGCAAAAGCGGAAAACCAGCAGGGTTTTGCCAAATGGGTGCTTGGATGCAGAGGCACAGCGGAGAGACCTGAACTTTCAGAGGGTTTATATGCTCTCGTCTGGCTCTGTCAGGCCCATCTGTTTCAACAGTAACTAGGTTCTCTTCTTGACTTTGATTTTCTTCTTTGCTCTTTGTAAAAGAACCAAACAAGAGGAGTCTTAATATTTAAATAACCATGCAACCTGTCCTGGACACTTCATGAATCAGCCACAGTTGAGCTAAGAGGCCTGTGTTACAAATGGCCGTCAGTGTGGAATGTGAAGGATGGCGATAGGTGTGCAATGGGACCGGGCATCTGGTTCCAGTATGCCCCTTCTGAGAGGACCCAAGTTAGCATTATCTGAGAGAACACCTTTAGATATACTAGAGAATGTTATTAGACAGATCAATAAATTAGAAGCATAGAGGCTTTTTAGAAAGCTGCAAATTAATAATGACAAAATAAGTGTGTTAGAAAGAGGAGCTAAGATTTTTTTCTTGCGGGGGGGGAGGTATGTCTCTTGCCTCTGGTATTAGAGAATCTTTCCTCTTTACAGGGTGCATCTAGAAGGTGATGGATGTTTGCACCATCATAGCATCCTCTGAGCAGGGCGATAGGAATGGTTATCCAAACTCTCAGTTCATCTACCAGCTTGATGCTGTGCTGCCTGTGTGAGTTAGAACAGAAGAGGTCCCAGACTACAGTCCACTGTGACCCCACAGCAGCTCTCCTTTAGGTGGCTCGGGGCTTTCGTTTTTCTTGTGGCATTTTTTTTTTCCACAAGAGGGAGTAAGTACATTGCTCCTCTTCTCCCCTTTCCAACCCTGATGTCCCAGCGCTCCTGAGGCAGAGGCGCTTGGAAGGCAGAGTTAGTCCTGTCATTGATCTGCCTGCCTCTGCCTCTAGAGTGCTGGGACTAAAGGTGTGTGCCGCCGCCGTCCGGTTTGAAAATACTATTTTAAAAAGAGCTTGTTATCTGTATGTCACGTGCAAGAAACTTAGAGGTAAGGCCATGTAGGACTGCTATGAGAGTAGCAGTGTCAGAGACTGTATTCATTTTTGCCATATTCTTCGTGTGTCATCTAGGCTGACAGCCATCTTGCAATCCATGGCCATCTCATGGTTCAAGATGGCCGCTTTGATGTCTATCAGGGTAGATAAGTGGGAGAAGAGAAATATATTTGCACTCCCACTACAGGAGTCCCTAAACTTAGCACAAAACTGCTCTTCATTTCACTGGCCGAGATTAGTCACGTCCTAAGCTGACTGAAAGAGAGGCTGGAAAAGGCCAACTTAGAGCTGGATAACCGTCTATTCTGTTGAAATAAGATGAGGGTTCCTGTTTCAAGGAAGTATCATGGAGAAGACTATGGCAGACAACTATCTGCTACAATAAGCCAACACTCGTGTCCCACCCCACGCTACAGCCTTCTGGATTAAACGTCCCTTTACTTTTTGGCTTCTGAGTACATTGGATCAGAAGTCCCCACTATCAGGCAGTCCACCTTGGTTTCAATCTCCCAGGTTGTCTACCTTGCTTTTGGAAGATCAGGCCTAGCTCTGCTCTCGTGGCCTCTTTTAAGCTCCATTCAACCGCAGTTTGCTACGGATCTGATTATCCATATATTAGCAGACTCTTGTGCAAAAGCCTGGAGGCCTAGAAATGAGATGTCACACCACAGCTACAGCATTGTCGTAAGGAATTCAGCATCTGGTTTTCTTTAAGGACCTTGTCCAAGAGTGCTTACCTGGTACCAGTAAAGAAAGTGGCCCCAGTAGAAGAACGAACACAGATTTTTTTTTCCGGCCTCAGTTTGATACCTCTTGACATCAGGCTGCTGAGCTGTGGTCGTGTTCACCTTCCAGACCTCTGCTTCCCCATGAGCACAGTCAGTCGCTGCGGGGTGTTGCAATGCACAGTTGAATAGTGTGTCCCACTACAACTGTTTTGGTGGACTCCCTAGCTTTCCAAGCAAAAGGGTCCTCCAGACCAAAGGTCTCCAACCTTCAGGCCAAAGGTTGTATCTCTCTGGATTTTTATTGATTGGTTTAATCATATAACTTTCTCATCTCAGTTTGTTTGGAGTCAGCCTGGGAAAGGGTGGGAAAAATAAAGTGCCCTGTGGGAAGAGTACAAGGTCTAGGCCAGAGGGGAGGGGGCTGGGATGCTTGATTCTTCCTGGAAGGAAAAGTAAGACTGGCTGCGGCTGCCCAGTCTGTACCTGCTGCGGAGGTGGGAATGATCTCCTGGTATCCTGTTTCCTGGTACAGGTCTGAGCCTCAGCTGGGAAACTCTGTCGGTTGTTTCACTTACCCTCCATGGTCATTTCTCTAGAGGTCAAAAAAAGGAGAGCTGTAATTGTGCTTCTGAGAGTTTCACAAAAGCCTTAATTGTACCTAATGATGCTTATACGAACATCATGTATAATATAAGGGTGGTTGCACCAAAAAGGTTGTGACTCATGAGATTGGAGAATGATAGTAGTTTTCGTTTGAATTTGACCAAGATTCTTGATAAGCTCACCTGTGATAGTCTTGAAGCTGTGTGTGTGTGTGTGTGTGTGTGTGTGTGTGGCAGGGGTTGTAACATTTTAAAACTCGATTGAATTAGCATATCCAGTGGGTGCTGATTAGAGGGGCAGGGTATCTAATGGGGTCGCTCAGCTCTGTCCTTGTCTAATGAAGACATAAAAAGTGTGCTAGTCAAGCTTTTAGATACTACTCAGTGTATACTATTGGCAGTGATAGCTAGTGGGCTAAAGACCATGTGGGAGGATTAGGGTCCCAGAGCATCCCAACAATCTGAAGTGATGGACAGGACCCGGTGGCAGGAAGGTTCATGGTGGGCAAAGGGTGCCGACCTGTGCTGGCATCACATAGGCCAGGCACTATGGCTACAGGGATTTAACGACAATTATTTTGTTTCTTTATTCGTTTGTTCAACAGGTATTTTCAAACTCTCCCTTTGTTCCGAGATGGAAACTTTCAGATGAGCAAGAAATCATTCCTTTCTTTGTGGAAATAATTATGATGTTACAATAAAGAATAGCACAGGCAATGGTGGAATAAATTAGTGTGCGCAGCAATGTGTCATGTTCACAATTAGGGAAGCTTACCTCGGGAAGCTGACGGGCTGAAATTTAAAGGGTGGATATGAGTTAGCTCACCGGGCATTGGGGAGAGGAAAGGACGTTCCAGGAAGAGGGACCAGGTGTAAAGCTCTTCAGGTAATACAAACTAAACCACTGCAGGAATGGGAGCAGGTTTTTTAAAATTGTGGAGAGGGCGTGGGCTAAATAATGAGGCTAAAATTGGAGAGGGAGGAGTGACTGGATGTTGGAAGGTGTCACAGTTCACTTGGAGCTTGGATATTGTTTTTGGAGGATGGCAAGCCCACATTTGAATGGGGGTGTAAGAGAAAGGTTCAAAGGGGACAGCTGAGTAGAAATGAAGCCATTTTCTGTTGAGGGAGGCCTATGTTTGGGAAGGAACTAGATGTGTTCATTTTTGGATTTGTTGAAATTGAGGTAATCAGAAATTGTCTATGTGGATGATGCCTGGTAGCCAGTTGGGTATAATAATTTAGGAATCAAAAGAGAAGTTTGAGTTGAGGATATTGATTTGGGGAAGAATAGTGAGAGCCAACAAAGGAGCATGTTTGGCCTTTATCTTCATAAAAATGAAGGACTGATTGTTCTAGATTCAGATACAGAATGACACAGGGGCTGAAAGCTCTGGCCTTGACCAGTTCTGGTCCTGTACTGTGCAAATCACAGGAACAGAAGGCTCTGACTTAGGTCTTGGGGTTTCAAATTCTTCATCTTTAAGTTGTGGGTATAATAATGTTATTGTACAGCAGTTTTCTAATTAAAAAGTTTGTGTGTGTGTGTGTGTGTGTGTGTGTGCACAGATGCAGACACACACCTATTGAGGATAGGAGAGGTTGTTGGGTCCCCTGGCACTGGAGTTCCAGGTGGTTGTGAACTGCACAATGTGGGTGCTGGGAACTGAAGTCGGGTCCTCTGGAAGAGCACCAGGTGCCCCTAGCCACTGAACATGTTTCTGGCTCCTCCATAGCCCTTAGTTAAGATAAAATAAGATGGTGGCTATAAGGCTTCAACAAAGCGTAAGCACTGTTATCTGGGTTGTGCTTTACTTGCGTTTGTATGAACGCTCGATAAGAAGGCCAGAAATACTGTTTTGCTCTAAGGAAGGACTGAAACTCCATCACACAGTTGAAGCTCCTGGGATCAGTCAGCTTAATATATAGCAGCTTTGGACAGGACTTTCGAATGCATGAAGGACTTCCAGAAGAAGAAGAAGTTAGAATTATCCCATGATGTCCCGGGGAAGAAACAGGCTGAAGACTGACCTCAGTCTAATATCCTGGAAGGCTCTAAAAAATAGAACTCTCTAAGGATAGAAAAGTTGGCTCTCCCCCTCTCCCCGCCAGTAAGTAGAGAGTCCATATCTAAATCTGAAACCCCATGACTGCTGTGGGGAGAGACTCATACTTGTGGCTGGGCTTGGAGACAGATGTAGTCTTACAAACTGTCAGGGTCCAGCTGATCCGAATAGGATGTTTATTTAAGGTCCAGGGACCCCAGCAGAGCTCACAGATGGCAGTCTATGACCATTTCACCGTAACAGCCATTCTCACACTTAGTCGCTAGCCATAAAAGTGGTCATTTCCTTCTCTGGGTAGGTCAAGGCTAAGATGTTTTAGAAGAAATCACCTTTCACGTGGAGAGGCATTCTACAACTACCTGGTCTCTGTGCCCCAAAGGCACAGAGCACGGGTCATAGGTAAAGGGACTACCCTTTGAGAGTGGTACTGTGGAGTTTTTGTTTTCAATTGACCCCTCTGGTTCTCCCCCAAACATCATTCTTCCCCACCCCCACCAGCTGAGAAACCCCCACCCTTCCCCAGCCTTCCCTTCAGGCAAGGCATGGTACTAAGTAATAAGTTAGATGAGGGCAAGATTTTTACAATCTTCCCCAGCCCGGGTTTATTTCCTGGTAGTAAAATGGAAGGAAAGAGCGCACAACTGTGATTTATGGGCTCCCTTCCCTTCCCGAGGTTTGCTAGTTGCGTCTTTGCGCTGCGTCTGACATTTATGATGTAAGGTATTAATATCTTGGAAGAGGAGTGGTTGTACTAATTATTCAGACCTGCTCTGACAGTGAAACCAGTGAGCAGCACTCTCTGTCAGATCGCATCTATGCATTAAGTCCTTCACCTAAAATAGGCGCCAATTACGAGGCGCTGTGGGCTCTGGCTGGAGAGATTTCACAGAATGTCTGTGGGATTGATTAGTAAATCAGTCCTGATGAGGCTGTTGAGAAGCACCAGTACCTGCCTGATAAACAGGACAGCCAGGAAGCCTTTGCATCAAGATATGCCAGGGACCGACCAACAAAAAGAGGGGAAATGTATTCTAAGGACTAACTTTTTCTTAGTCCAGAGAGGAGAACACTTGGCACTCCTTCATTCTTCAGGTGTCAGATGCGCCTTGTTGCCAGGAGCTATTTGTAATATTAATAATCGTTCTAACAGTATCAAGCGGACTGGATTTTTACACTTGATAAATTTTTGATGTTGGACCTTTGAAAAATGCAGTGGTGTGATTTTTCCCCCTTAAGTTTCTCCCCAGAAGCCAGTGTTAATTTGCAGATGCCAACACATGACTAACGATTTTATTTCAGAAGATTAATACCCATTAAATGACCACGGGACAGAGGACTCGTGGCTAGAGAGCCTTCCTGCAGGAGAGACTGTCTGGGCTGTGTGAGTCTGACAGAGGGGCTGACAGTCCTCTCCTCAGGGAGATGGGGTTGGCTGTTAATTGATCAGTCAGTCAGCCCGGTAAAGCTGTCTGCCCAAAAGTCTGCTCCTTCTTCTTTGCCAAAGAGTACCTTGCTCAGTCCCAGCTGGTAAGCTGTGGTTGGCTGTCAGTAGTGGTAAACTAAATTCTCTTGCCTGTGGTTGGTTTAGAAAGAAAAAAGTAACTTAGCTGTGGCCCAAGCAGTGGAGTAGGGAGGGAGCTAGAGGGTTGGAGAGGGAACCATAGTCTCTGAAAAAGAAGCAAAAGGAGACCACCATGCGGGAATTGCTCCTCTTGGTTCTGCTAATTCCTTTCCCGATGTTGGACATGGGAAGGTAAACTCTTGCCCCCAGAAGTAGCAGGCATGTTAGCAGCTGAGGGGAGACCACAGCCAGCGCTCGCACAGCAGAGTGGTGAGGGGGAGCGGAAAGAGCCCGGGCTCTCAATGACACCATCAAGCCACCAGTGGGATCCTGTTGCATTTTTGTTGAGAGTGGAGTGTGACATCACCAAGACCATCAGTTTCTTAATCAGAGTATTTGTTGGAGAACTTTTTTAAATCTATTATTCTAATGGCTTCTCTCACCAGTTTTTGCCTTTCTCTGATTTCAGCTCCCCACAGTCAACTGTGGTATGGAAACACCACAGTGAAAACCTCCAAAAATAAATACAACGTGAAAAATTCCCCCAAAAGCAATTCCTAAGTTTTAGATTTCATGCCATTCTGAGTAGGTTATGAAATTCTACAATGACACACTTAGGATGTGACTCATCCCTCTGCCCAACATAGTTCATGGACATCATCATCCGACGTGTGCCCTTCTGTCTTGTTCCTCCACTCACTGTTTTCAAGGTTTTGTCCATGCGGTTCCATGCGGTAGTACGTACTCCTTCCACGTTTACNGATAATACTTCATTTCCAATGCGTATGTGTACTACAGGCTTCAATACTCTTAAGAAAGATATTTGAAACTGTGTCTATGTATGTGTCTGTAGGTGAGTATGGGTTTGTGTGTGCAGGGCCCTTGGAGGCCAGAAGGGGTTGTTGGCTCCCCTGTAGCTGGAGTTACAGGTGGTTGAGGCTGCCTGACAAGGGTACTGGGAACAGAGCTTGGATTCTCTGTGAGAGCAGTACACGGGTAACCACTGAGTCATCTCTCCAGCTCCAAAATATTATTTTTTAAAAAAGTGTGTTTGGGGAGGTAGTGTTTGGGCCCTGGTGGTGGTGCCCCTGTGGAGGTCAGAGGTAAACTTGTGGGGTTAATTCTCCTCCACCCTGTGGGCTTTGCGGATTGAGCTCAGGCTATTGGGCAGCCATTACTCTAACCAGCTGAACCACCTCCCCAACCCCGAGACACAGTTTTCCTGAGACAAGCTGTCACTATGTAGCCCACATTGGACTTGAACCGATTGCCCTGATTCAGCCTCCCAAGGGCTGGGACTACAGGTGTGTGTCACTGAACCCAGCTGTAAACTACTGAGCATTTTTTTTTCAGTTCCCTTCAACACTTATGTTAGGTGGATCTAGGACTGTAGATTCTCTTTGATTTTAACTGTTTCTTCACATTTTTAAATTTCTTTTTGCTCATTTTGGTAGATTTTCTTGATTATGTTTTTCATCTCATTTGTTCATCACAGACAAAAGGTTTTTTGTTTGTTTTGCTTTGCTTTTTTTTAAGCAGCTACCCTTTTCTACCTCTAGTAACTCTTGTCTTCAGGTTGTTCCTTTTTAAAAATAGCAAGCCTGTTTCATTTTACTTTGTTTTCGTGTCATTTAGTTCACATTTAATCAGCTCCTAATTAGATACCCTAGGCTGATGTAAAAGGTCTCCGAATGTCCTGCCAAGGAGATGCAGGTGTCTCCTCACGTAGACATATCCATTGGGTTCTGAATTAAGTCCAGCCACATTCTTATTGAATGCCTGGCCCCGCGTGTCTGAGCTCCGTGTCAGTACTATTCCTGGCTCTGAGTCAGCCAGATTAGCCTTCTGTCTCTGCCAGGGTGGAGTCAGTCTTTCTGTTGGATACCCTGCTCTCTGAAACAGCTTGTTGGATATTGTAGGACAGGGCAGATGACAACCTCAGTGAGCTTTCCTTTCATGGCTTGGACTTCTTTAAGAAGTCTGGGCTTTCTGATTTTACAGACAAGACTCACCCTGTTAAGGCATTTAGATGGATGATTTTTGATAAACACAGGCATATTCTAGCCACCGTAATCGAGACAGAACAGTTGCATAGACCCCCCAACTTTTCCTTGACTCCTTTCCAATATCTTGGCTGTTGTCATAGCTTGGCTGTTGATTTCCTTAGGTGTTTAGCATCAATCCTTGGAGTGTTATCTGGGTGCCCGCCCCACCCCTTAACTCCACCCCGGCTGCTACGGCCTGTCATGAGAGAGGAATGACCTGAGCTCTGAGCTCTATGGGTGGAACCGGGCTTTAGGACTAGGGCAGGTAGGTGGGCGGGGTAGGAAGGTAGCTGGTTTGGCAGGTCAAATTCCAGTCTCTAATTGCTTTGATGTAAGAAGACAGGAATGCAGCGGGAGGGGCTACCTGGACCAGGTATTTCATAAAGTAACCCTTGATTAATTACACTGAACACTGCTCCTCAGCCAATTATTTCTGACTTGTCTGTCTTCTACAAATTTAGGGCCTTTTGGCATTCTTGCAAGGTAGTAAAATGGTTCTGCCTACACTGTAGGCTTTACAAAGATGGGCCCTTGGCTCTGGGTGTCATCCATCCTGTCTTCTTTATTTTTGCCAAGATACTCTTCACAGAATATTTGTCATTGATGGCTTTCTTTCTGGTGACGATGCTATCCTGCCTTTGGTCCCACCTCATTTCTTTACTGCCAACGCTGGATGACCATGAGTGAGTAGAGATGAACACACAAGCTTGGTGTGCCGCCCTGGAGCGTGAGACTTAACATCCAGTTTCATGAGAATACGGTCGCATTACTTGGTTTGTTTCAGCTGAAGCATTTCTTCAGGAAGACGCACGCGTGTGCTACCTGTGAACAAGCCCTGCAACTCACACTTCTAAAGGCATGCACCTGGACTCTAGTCAAGTTACTCGGCCTTTTTAAACTTTAGAGTAGAAGAAAGTTCTTGGTAGAAGAAAAACCAGATGCCCACAAGGAGTTTTGGGAAGTGTCTCCAAGACACTTGGGGACGGCTTACAGAAGTTCAGTGAAGCTTTAGGTGTTCTGTAAAATGGCCTTCTAGTTAGCTTCCCTCAGCAACTTCCCACGACATTTGTGACACAGACAGAAGCTACAACTGAATGTTTGCCAAGGTGGAACCTGGAACGAGGCAGCTTGATGTGGGTAACAGGAAAACTGAAGAGGAGTCAAACATCCTACGGCCTGCTAAGCTGCTGAGCTGAGTCACCGGCCTGACTGGAACGCACCCTTGCTGTGCTACCCTGCTCTCTGCATGCCCCTGCTCTCCTGTGTCCCTGCCCTCCACAGCTCCTGGGTCCCTGCCCATTGGTGGACAGCAGGCTACACACTGACTTACTACTAAAACCAGGGCTGGAGCAGGCCACCTCTAGAGATCTTTGCAAGAAATTCCCTGTCTGAAGTCTGAAGAGGAGAGGGCAGACCTGGTGCCTAGCTAGATCCATGAAATACAGTCCAGGTTCTCCTCAGATGATCAGTAGTGTGCCTGGGGCCTGCTGCCTGTCATCTGAGTCTTTTTCACATCATATCACATCACATCACACACGCACACACGAGCGCACGCACACACACACACACGCACGCACACACGCACAGAGTAGTATCCAATGGATATTTCAAAAGTCAAAGGTATGAAATCGTATGCACCCTCCCGTGTGAGCTGTACTCATCACAGCACAGTACGCATCTACAAACAAGGTGCTTAAGGCAATTTCTTCCGTCTTCCTCCTAATATGAGCATCTGCTTGACTCTACTCGGTACTTCTCTATGTTTGTATATTGCAGGTTGAAGCGACAGTTCAGGGGTTAAGAGCACTGACTGCTCTTCCAGATTCAGTTCCCAGCACCTACATGACAGTTCCCAGCTGTCTGTAACTCTAGTTCCAGGGGACCCGACACCCATGCCAAAACACCAATGCACATAAAAAAAAAAGGTTTGTTTGTTGCACTTAAAAATGGACAAAAGTGGCTGGGTGAGCTAACACATGCCTTCAGCCTTAGCACAGCAGAGGCGGAGGCACACAGTTCTCTGTGAATTCTAGGCCAGTCAGGATTACGTAGTGAGGCCATATCTAAATATAAAAATAAAAAATCTAAAGGTGGGAAAGGTGGAGCAGAGAACATGGTTTTTGTGTGTTTGTTTTGTTTTTGTTTGTTTGATTTTTTTGGTTTGACTTTTTAAAACTTTTCTTTTGTGGGGAGGCACTCTGAGGGATAGGGGAGGATTTGCAGGGACTGGGGGGTGGGCGGAGTTAGGAGGCATGATGTAAAATCCTCAAAGATCCAATAAAGAAGTTATGTTAAATAAAAGAATCAACTAAAGTGGATATAAAATAGAGAATATGTAATGATTCACCTTGATACAAATACTTTAAATACTTGTATTATTATTAATTGAGAATTTAATGTATGTATACATTGTATTTGGAGCATAGCAACTCCCCCCAGCTCCTCCCAGAACTCCTCTTCCACGTTCCTGACAAGTTCATGTCTTCCCTGAGTCTAAATAGTGCAATCTATAGACACATTAACATTAACTTTTAAACAGAATTCTTTAAAAGAGGACAGATTATCTAAAAACAAAACAAACACCCATTTCTCCTTGCAAACTGCAGGCTGCTAAGACACTTTCCACATTTGCTCTTTTCTTTCAAAGCCTTCCCTTCCTTGAAAATTCAAATGGGATGGGCAGGTGTGGCTTGGCTTACCTGTGATCCCGAACTAGGGAAGCCAAGGCAGGAGGGTGGCAAGCTTAAGGCCAGCCTAATTTTCTCGTGAGACTCCTTTTTGAAGAAAAAAAAAGACGAATGAATGAATAAATAAATATTTCAAGGAGACTGGAGAGGTTACCAAACCGTCTGAATTGCAAAGAGAGGTTTCTCATGAGCAAAGTTCTCTGGCGTGGGGGCAGTTGTCTGTTCTGCAGCAGTGGGACAGGGACTCTGCCTGTCCTGTGTGTGGGGGGGAGACAATGGTTATCAAGCCTCCTGTGAAAGGCTGGGCCTAGCTGGCTGGTGGCGGGAGGGTGTCAAACTCCCACAACCCTATTGCCCTTTGCTTTTTTTTATGTGCCTTTTGTGGGCTCTCTCTCTGTTCCTCCCTCCTCTCCAGCACTCAGGCACGCTGCAGACCTAGACAGGGTTGTGATGTAACTGAGGGAGTAAGTAACTTGACCTCCATCTTGCTGAGGGTTGGTTTTATACGCAGCTGCCGTGTTTGGGTTTATCTTCTCCCTCTCACAATGGAGTCTAGCTCAGCTCTGCCATTAATGTCTTGATAGAAAAAGGCTGACAAACCCTTTTACCAGTTCAGTTTTCTCACCTTTTAGAGGTGTGAAAACCCCAACGCTCTCCCCTCTTTTCTCAAAGTAAGAGACAAGCGAACTTTTTTTTTTAAATTTTGGAAATCACAAGGCTGTCTGCAGTCCTAAGATGAGGTCATAGCAGCTTCCCTTACCCTGGCTCAAGTTCCTCACCTGAGCCTGCCCACCCAAACCAGCTGCTCCTGTTTCTCCCATGACTCACGATGGCATCTTGGACACCCGTGCACCGGGCTCTGCGCTGGGCATTGCTGGTTATTCCTCAAGGCCTCCTCCCTGCCCTTGGTGATGCTTGGAAGCTGTCCAGTGCCGCCCTCTCAGGAATTAGGTTCTGCCGGCACAGCCGGCCCTGTGATTGCACTCTAAGTTGGCTTGTTCAATCAGGACCATGAAGTCTCAGGTCAACCCTGGGCGGACAGGTAGAGAGTCCAAAAAGCTGCTACTGTGATATTAAGGGAGGTGCCCAATGAATTTGCAAATAAGATGAAAGGGTGGACTTACAGGTGGAGGATTGTAGAACGGGGTATAGGGAGAGGGTACCTTACAAGTTGAGGCTGCTGAAGGCTGAATATTAAGGCAGCTACGTGTGCGCCAGGAGAAAGCAAGGCAAAAAAGGTCGTCTGTGAACTTCATGACACTTATGTCTTCCCAAGTCACTCCCTGAGCTATCTTTGTGTCTCCTCCCTTCTGCCCTTGCCCCAAAGAAGTGTGCAAGTCTAAGGGAGGGTAGAGAGACCTGCACTGCCCTCTAGCGACCAAAGCAGGAACTGCAGCAACATCCAGTACTGATTGGGGATAGCAGATGAACCTTTTAATATTTGGAAAGTTCTGTTATTTAAGGGGGTTCAAACAGAGGTCAGTGAGATAAATGAAAAGATAGGCACAATGAAAAGAAACAAGTCTCCATTTTTGGTTTCTTAACACATGCTGTAGGCGGCTGATGAGTTTACACTATTTCTTGTTTTTCTCATCTCCAAAGCGTCAAGCAACTTGGTCAGCAGCAGTAGAAGGGAAGGAGGTCCTTTTCCTCCCCTATAGCAGCCTTTCTTCTAAAAACCCAGTTCTCTATGTTGGTATTCTCCTGTTGGCAGCCTCACCCCCCCCTCAGGGAGCACAATGGAGCCGGAAGGCAGGGTAGGGTGAATCAGTCAAAGCTGGGCTCCCGTATTGAAAGCTAAGGGTTTCAATACCTTCCTGCCCCTAGGCTCCAAGCTGGCTGCATTGCCTTCCCAGGGTTGCTTCACAGCCAGGTGGGGTGGTGTAATGAAGGTCCAGAGTGATTATGAAGGGTGTGTGTGTGTGTGTGTGTGTGTGTGTGTGTGTACAACCACCATGACAATACAGAGAGATTCTTCACAGAGGCTCCTTAGTCTTCTGTTTAGTTTGCTTGAGAAAAGGGAGCAGTCATTGAGTCAAGAGGTTTCCAGAGTGTTAGGGGCTGAGGAGGAGGAGCAGTTGCTATGAGAGTGTGAGGACAGGAGTCCAGGTTTCCAGAACCCACATGAGCCAGACTGGATGAAATGTTTGCAACCCTAGCATTCCTACGTTGAGATGGGATTTTCATTGACCAAGAGATTCCGTCTCAAACAAGGCAGAAGGTGAAAGACCAACACCTGAGCTTGTCTTCTGGCCTACACACACACACACACACACACACATGCACACACACATATACACATACACGCATATACACACACATCACACATACATATACACATCAATGCACATCACACACATAATGCACATAATACACACACACATCACACACACATCCACATACATGCACACACACCCCACGGCCTTGTGTGCCCCATTGTCACACACACAAGATGCATGTGCATGCACACACACAAGGATTTTTGAGAAATAAGAAAAATTATAAAGTGAGGCGAGTAATAACAGAGAGGAAATAACACTGAACTGGTCAAGGGAAAAGCATACAGCTAACTGAGAGCTGCTACATTTGAGGGACCTCACACAGTCACATTGCTTTCTCTTCTAGCAGCCCAATGGGGCCTGCCTCTTCTGATTCCTTTCTGTAGATGGAATAACAGTTGCCAAAGCCATGTGGCTTGTGAAGCTAAGATTTAAATTCAAGCCTCTGTCATTCCAAAGCTTGTGTTTTCCTCCTAATGGGAAGCAAGAAAACCAATTATTTCCATACCCAGAAGAGAGCTAGGTTATTATAATGCCAAAGAAATGTGTGGAGCTCCTATCGCTTTACTTCCAATGCCTTCATTTCTTAGTTGTAGACACCAAAATTTCAGAGCTGTACAAGGAAGACTTGGGATGGTTACTTGTTTCAGTAAACATCACCCACACAAGTCTTCAATCCAACATCCACTGCTGTGTTGGTGACTCACTGTGCTGGATAGTTTCTGTCACCAGGACACAAGCTAGAGACAGCCAGGAAGAGGGGACCAAGGGATTGCCTCCATCAGATTGGCCTGGGGCATGTCTGGGGCAGGGGTGAGGGTGTGTGTTACTCATTAACAACTGATATGGGATAACAGAACACTTTTAGTGGGGCCATCCCTGGGCAAATGGTCCTGGGTTCTTTAAGAAAGCAGGCTGAGCAAACCATGGGAACAAGTCAGTAAGCAGCACCCTCCATGGCCTCTACATCAGCTTTTACCTTAACTTTCTTTCATGACAGACTGCAACCTATAAGCTGAAACAAACCCTTTCTTCGGAAAGTTGCTTTTGGTCAGTGTTTTTATCACAGCAATGGAAACCAACCAAAACACTAACATCGGACAAACCTGTGAGTTCTTAAAGTTCAATTTCAGAGAATTGAGTCCTTCCCCTTCTCTGTCTTGAATTTATACAGTGGTCTCCTTATTGATATTCCCCACTCAATCCTGCACACAGTACTTAGTGACCTTCATTGAATAAAACTGTCCCGTGGGGCTGCTTAACACACATCAAATAGATAGCATGCATTTAGACTGAAGTCTGAAATCATCGATAGGGCCACCAGGTCCTCCACAAGTGAATCTACTTCTAATGACATCACTGGGATCCTGATTCCCCGCTGGCCCCTACGCTTGCCACATTGGCCTCCTTTTTGGACCAAGGATGTACTGAGGATGAGATGCGTGAAGTGTCCTTCCCTGAAATCTACCTCACACTTCCCCATCTGTCTTGTTTCTGCTTCCCCATCACTTCCAGAACCCCCTCTAAAGTGACTACCATGTTGCCCCATGTATTTAAAAAAATATATCTCCTCCTCCTCTTCTTTTGTTCTTTTTTTTTCGAGACAGGGTTTCTCTGTGTAACAGCCCTAGCTGTCCTGTAACTCACTTTGTAGATGATCAGCCTGCCTCTGCCTCCTGAGTGCTGGGATCAGCACGCCCAGCTTTAGCTTGTACTTCTTAACAAACTGTGTTCATGCTTACTTTCCTCCTCCACTGAGAGGTAAATACTTGGTGGGTAACTCCACTGTCTTGTTCATTACTGCTTCCCAGGGCTTAGGTTAATGCTTGGCATATAGCAAGCACTAAATAATATATGCTAAATAAATAAATGACCTATTTATCTCAGGGTTCTCGATTCTAGTGTCCATCAGTAGCCCACTGTGGCATCCATATGTGTCATCCTTGGGAGACTGGAAATAGAAAGGTTGGCTACCAAGACTCAGAGAGTCAGCAGAATGAGGGACTGGGGAGAAGGGAGGGACAGACCACAGACTGAGAAGTGTGGGAAGGGGATCAGGCATCGTGTCTTGGTCTTGAGCCAAGATCTACAGGGAAAAGTTCTTCATTTATCCACAAGCTTTTGTGATGGTGTCTTATTACTACGCATGGTAGGACATTCCAAATCATCGGAAAAGAGTAAAAGGCAAAGAAGCTGAGCTTTGGGAAGGGAGAGGAGCTTTTGGATAAGGGTCCTTCAACTCAGCACTTTCCATGGGTTTTAAAGAAGTCACAATAACATTCTCACCCTCATGTTTGCTTTGAAAATAATATCTTATCTGTTTTCAAGGTGAAATTATTAAACCACAATTTTAAAATTTTTGTTGCTAATTGACCTTGCTTGTACAGGTACTATCTCTACTCTACTATGCATAGTAGATTTTATATATTTGGTTGTGAGCCATCTCTCCAGCCCCATAGTAGATTTTAAAGCATCCCTGAATTCCCTCCCCAACATGCTGTCCTCTCCATTTTGCTAAAAGTTCCGGTAAATAGTTGAGTGGAAAATTTAAATGTGAGTGGTTAACATGGAAAAATATTCACTGAAAATTTACTGTATACAAACATCATACATGGGCATTGAGAACCTGGAGGTCAGGCTTCAAGTTTGGTGCATTTTATTGTCTAGGATCCAGAGCAGAGCAGCTTCTCACAAATTGGTTGCTGGATGAGTGTGCAAACCTCCGTCGCTACACTAGGGACTTTGGAAACAGGTCATTATCTTCAGGGTGGATCGGTGGACGTGCAGCAAAAAATTAAAGCCCTAAATAGTGGAGGAGCAGATAAGAGATAAAAACACAGAACACTTCAGGGTAAGTGGTCTATGAAAAATGTACCTGTTCCAGCTACTTCTTTGTCTACTTGACAAGAACGAGAGTCATCTGAGAAAAGGGGAACTACGGTTGAGAAAATGTCCCTACCAGATTGGCATGTAGGTTAGGCTATTGGGCATTTTCTTGATTAATAATTGAGGAGAACCAAGGCCACTGTGAGTGATGCCACCCCTGGCGGGCAGTCACGGGCTATATAAAAAAAGCAAGCAGAGTGGAAAGTAAGCGGCATTCCTCCATAGTTCCCACCTCTGCTCCAGTTTCAGTTCCTTCCCCGAATTCTCTCAACCATGCACATATAAGCCAAATAAGGTCTTTCCTCTCCAAAGTTGTTTTTGGCTGAGGTGCTTATTACAGCAACAGAAAGCAAGCTGGGATGGTACCATTTGGACATTCAGAGAACAATTCTCAGAAAGCATTGGGAGGTTTTATGAAGAGAAAGAATTTGTGAACTGAGAAGATGAACACCGATTGCTGAATTCTTTTTGTCAGAGGGCTGGAAATTTGGAGAAGAGATCAAGGCAGGAAAATATAGCAAGTAAGCTCGTCCTGGAAAGAGAGGCCAAACACTTGAAGTGTCAGACTGAGGAGACTGCTGTTGAGGCCCCTAGTCTCAGAAGGACACAAGCCATCGCTCTGTGCCTTTGTGCCAGCATGCTGGAAGCGAGTTCAGTCTGTAGTGTCTCAGAGAGTTTTCTCCCGCCTCTAATCTGGGTGCATAAGAATGCTCTTAACAACCCAAGTTGTTGAATGGTGGCTGCTTTGCTTCTCAGCTCTTTTGGCGGGGGGCACAGAGTCTTTCTTCGCATTTGGAGTCCTGTTGCTGAGGACACTGTTCAGTCAGGCCCCTCAGAAGCCATGTCTTCAATCCCAGGGACTGACAGATGAAAAAACAAACTGCTGGTGTTTGTGGGAACCAAACCTTTTCAACAGGGCTTCGCTGGTAGAGACTCACCAGGCCTCCGTCTAGAGTAAAAGAAATGCAGAAAGCTGAGGTAAACAGTTAGGTTTATGATTCTTAGGTCTATTTGGCAACACTAGGGTTGATGCCGGGCTCTGTTTGATGTCCTAAGATCCTCTTACATTCCCACCCCTTAGCTCTTATGCTCTTGGGAATCTCACGACACCTTGCTCCAACATGAAGGCTCTAGAAAGGATGACTGCTAAGGGCAGAGGAATCAGTCTGTTCACCCTGTGGGCTTCTAAGAGCTGCCAGCAGCAAGAACTATGCCACAAGGTTATTCATAGGGGCCAAGGGGGCTGGAAAAATGTATTTCCAGCTGGACAGATGTCTACTATGGGAGAAATTAAGGTCCTATCAGCAAAGAAGAGGAAATGGATGTTGGACAGGCAAGTAGCCAATATTCTGCCATATTCTGTCCCGTTTGACTCTTTTATCCAATATAACGTGCATTTGGAGAGCACAAACCACATTTGAGCAACAAGTACATCTAAAAGCCTATCTCACACAGTCATCAAGATAGGTCTGTGATTTTGTGTTGATGTTTATTAGTGTGTGTGATGGCATGTAACTAGACCAGGCTGGCCTCAAACTCACAGAGATCTGCCTCTGTCTCCAGAGTGCTGAGAATAAATGTGTGCTTCTCCACAGTCAGCTAACAGCCTCCTTCTTTTTGTTGGGTTTCCTTCCTTCCTTCCTTCCTTCCTTCCTTCCTTCCTTCCTTCCTTC
>LOJH01026207.1:255-18480 GCA_001685095.1 Ellobius talpinus
GAAGCTGGAATTATCAGAGGTTATGACCCATCTAATGTGGGTTCAGTTGGCCAATATTGCGTCTTCTGTAAGAGGAATATGCACTGTCTTCTATATTCCTAGAGAAAAGGGTTATTTTTATTTTTGACATATTGATATATAAGCCCATGAATTACTTAAGGTATAACAACCAAATAAAAATAAGATAGCACCAGCTAGCAAAAAAACCCTGCACTTTCATATGCTCATATTTAAGTGTTGGCTTTGGCATTTGTCAAACCTAAATATCTTAAACGGCAGATCATTACATTTTTGGACCTGAGTAACTTGAATTATTTTCAGTTACAAGTTAACTTAGTTTATTTAAAGTAATTTACTTTAATTCTTTGATTAAAATGTGATCAACATATTATGCCCTTTCTAGAAATTTAAAAACAAAATCAACTTACAGAAATACATACGAAATTTTAAATAATGAAAAAATAGTGGTTTTAGTATTGGAAAATCCAAGATTTCAGAAATTTACAGACTGTTTATAATTATTTTTATGCTGCATTGACAGGTTTTAGAATAATAATATAGAAACATTTTGCTTTAATACAGTACAAATTATTTTAAAAGTTGTCCTCCTTTAAGTCAATACAGTTGAACACAATACGGTAAATGCAGATAATATTGATAGGGAAAAATGAATTCAGGTGTTTCAAACCTATTAGATCTTAACCTAAATAGTTGGGATTGAGAACCCTTTAGAAAGCAGAGTTTTATATTCCTTATCATTACTTTCTTATCATCTCTTTAAATTCTTAAGAAAAAGAGGTTAATCCATCACACTGTTATCAACAACCAAAGCCCTGATTTACTCAAAAGCCTTAGGTCTGGGGTCTGCTTCAAAGGATCTCTGCATTTCTAAATGTAAATTTTCAAGTAGAGCAAGCCCTTTGTTTGAGCTGCATCAGCTGTCAGATTGCCTGAGGAGCTGATGATAATCATTCCTTGGTACCTAGGACAGTTTTTCAAATCTGTCCAAGACTTAAATTTGTTGATTTTGTTATAACAACAAAAATATAAAGTCCATAATATCTTTTCCGGTATTATTCTACGTTTGTAAATAAAAGTATCTGTGAATGTCTCCTAAAAAGAGTTTTTTATATTATTTGTTTAGTACATGTAAGACATTTTACATAACACTCTAGCAGATTACGGCCTTTATGTTCACATTTTATACTAATTCTTAAGCAACACAAATTCATCATTGCTTTTAGACTCAGTTTTGATAATATTATTTGTTTAGGCAAAGCTAGTAATATTTAGAAATAGTATCTCTTTTCAAAAACAACTTTAAACTACTGCCTTAAAATAAAATTGGGTTTAAACATCTTTTAAAATTCAAGAGTTATATTTTATTTGATAATACACTTTGGTGTGTGATTAAAATATAATGTTTGTCACTGTTTCATAAAAAGAATTTTCATCTCTCTCCAAAAACTGTCATTACTCAGAAATTAAAAAATATTTGTATACAGTTCTTCTCACATGGAAAAGAAACTACTTTCAGATAGATCTGAGATAGGTAGAAGATTTATAAGTAGATGATGTAGTGTGTATGTATACATAGAAATACATGCTTCTACATAAAGATAACTTTATCATACCTGAAATCACTATTTGTATCATTTATATGATGCATGTTAATCTTAAGATGACTGCAAGTAGAGAGAAAAAAATATGAATAATGATTTATGAGAATTCTGTAGGGTGTGACAGACCATAAATTGCATGTGGTATTGCAATTCGCTGCTCTTGAAAAGCTTCAAAAAATCCATGAAAAGTAGAAAACAACTCTTTTAAAATAATAACTACATACTTTTATTTTGTACATGTCATTTTTATATGATATAATTTCAGGTTTTGGTTAGGTATTGATCACTTTAACTTCAGCTATACTGTGGAATCCTAATCAATATTACTGTGGCTACATTCAAATATGAGAGAGAAATCTTGAAATATATGAAATATGTATATGCATTATACCTAAAACACTTCTCAACTGATATCAATAGCTCTAAGTTTAACAGTTCTAAAAAAATCTATTGGGCTTAATGTATTCTAAGTTATAAATGGAATTGAGTTTTTTCCTTTCATTAATTTTCTTCAAAACAGTTGAAACATGTATAATAAAGTGAAAACTTTGTTTTTTATACAACTAAGTAAAAGAGAGGTCCTTATCAAAGAAGATACTCCTTATATTGATCCAACGCTAGAGACCAATCGCTAGAGAAGTCAGGAATCTGGGCATTAGAACCAGACCTGGTTCACCTGTTAATCAGGCTATATAGTACCGAGTTGCTATATCCTCTGATCATCAAGTTTCTTTCCTTTTCTGCAATGATGAAGATAGTATCAGCTCATTAGCATGTCATCAATGTTTTATAATCAAGATCAAGATCCTACACATGCTAACAACCCTAAAGAGGGAAAGACCCATTTCTACACTGGTAATGTGGTTATTAAAATGCAATAGAGGTGAAAGAGTAATCAGAATACACTATGCATGTGTGAAAAACTGTCAAATAACAAAATTTATTAATAAATAAACAACAAAAGCATCATGAAAAAAAGTTCAGCATGCATCAATACCCCACTTTGAGCTGAAATTTCATTCTCAAGTCCTTCACTGCTCTTGGTACTGGAAAGCAAACAATAATTAGCTCTATGTCTTCTGGAACTATGCTTGTGAAAATGATTGGTACACAAATTCTAAAAAAAAATCTTTCTCCAGAAGCTTGAAATGTTAAAATTGTTATATATTCTATTGGCAGGTGTCAGATGCTGTGTGGTCTAGTCTTATCTGGAACTTGTATATTGGAAGGTGTTAGAGGAGAGACTTCTTGCTAAATCTCATCAATATTCAAAACATATTTAATGAGAACTCTCTTTGTACCAAATTGTTATTGCTTTCTGCAGATACAAGTTTAATAACAGCACAGCTTCCGTGAAGCTATTCTGTATGATCACTAGAGTATTTCAAATACAGCAACCAATATGAGTGATGGCTAAAACTGAAGGCATAAGATAGTGATAATTGACCATTTTGTTTAAAACTTTGTAATGCAGCACATATACCATATATTAAAACAAAATTTTTTTCAGTGATAGAATGTTTGCTTGGCACATACAAGGCTCTGGGGGCCTATCCCCAGAATTTCAAAAGTAAAAAGAAAAAATATTCTTCTCTTTCAAGGTAACTGAACTGCACAACATCAAAAATATTACCAGACTGCCCCGAGAGACAAAGAAGCATGCAGTGGCAATTATCTTTCATGATGAAACGTCAAAGACATTTGCTTGTGAGTCAGGTAAGCAATTTCAGGCCCATCTACAGCTTGAGGAAATTGAGTTGCTTCAGAGACAATGACTCAGACAGGCGAATCCACACGGAAGTCTGAATAGGTTGGCATATTGTAATGAGAATGTGCGGGAAAAGCTTCGAAAGAAGTTAAGCATACTGGTATGCTGTAGAAACAGATGTTTTGGATTTTAGCTATCTTGTCTTTGTCTGGAGTTTGTTCCTAGGTGGTCTGAGGTCTCTTAGGGTTTTGTTCAGACTTTGAGAATTTAGTAAACAAACCTGGGAGATGTTCAGAATCAGCATGTGACTTGTATTCTGGGTTTGGCAATGTATAGCTGTGAAGCATTTCCTCGTGTAATAGTTAACACCGCCATGAGAAAGCTCACCCAAGAGCAGCTACCCAGACAGAAAACAGAACTTTGAGCAATGTGTTGATTTCATGGAGTCTCAGTACTATAAGTCAATATAATTTAGATTGAATTTTAGCATGCTAGTTCATAAAATACTCTGACATTATGGAGACACAAGCAGTTTGTCGTTTGAAACTGCAGTACTTTTTTTCAAGGAGCATTTCCTGTGCAAAGTGATGTATTACTTGGCTAATTGCCTTTTAAAGATTCAGTTCAGTGAAACGCTGTATTTGCTCTATAATGGATGTTTGCAGAAAGGATGCTGGAAAAAATGTCCAAGAGCTTTGAAAAATGTGAATTTAAAAATAGTAGTGAAGTTTTAGGAAGCTTTGATGTTATTTTTAAGAGGAGATATAGCTAAAATTATTTTAATTAATATAAGCTTATAGTATAAATACTAATAATGTCACTTTCCCTAACAGGAATTGCTTACAATTTACCTAATTTTATATGAACTTTGCTGGGATGAATTGTATTTTATCAAACAGTTCATTCCTTTAACATCTTTCCCTATCAACCCTTCTGGTATATATCCTTTCAGTTGCCATCTGGCTGCATCTCATTTAAAATAGACTTTTTAAAGTTGCAAAGATGCCTGAGAATTGGTAAAATGAGAATTTATATGCTATTGGTCCTGTTTCAACCTCATTGCTGAAATATGCTATTGTCCAAAATCTTTTACCTTTCTGCTTTCTTGTCCAATTCCTCAAAACTCTCTATGCACATAATTTTCCCTGAGTTCCTAAATATATAATATTTACATTATATATTAAAACTAATTACAAAAAATTGTTTTCTAGAAAAACATAAATATAACTTTCTTAATTTTATTTTCACTATTGTTTAGTATTTTCTATATTGCAATAAGCAGTATTAAGATGTATAAAGAAATCAGAGTTCAATTTCAGAAGAAATGATATTTAGCTTAATTTATTTAGGTAAAATTTTTATTAGGAATTTTTGGAGAAAGATTAGTAGTACACAATTTTTGTTATTTAACTAATTAATGAACTCAATATAATATCTTTTTGACTCTGATATTATCAGTGCTAGAGTAAAAATATTTGATATAGTTAAATGAATTTTATAATTTAAATAGCTTTAATCCACTCTCCAGGTTCCTATCAGCTGGATTTTAAAGTAGTTTACAAATCATAAAAAGTTATATGATATTTTTCCTTTTTAAATTTTAATATTCTAAAACGATGTGAGGGTACATATTCCTTGGTGTATAGATGTGAATACGTGTATGTATATAGAATTGTATGGCATGTTCCTTTACATTGTAACATTCTCTAGGAACGGCAATATTTGCTCCAGGAGAAAAAGGGAGACTAATGATCATCAGTATATAAACTAAAGGTTACCAAAAGTCACAAGTGAAAAGGAAAAAATAAAAACTTAAAAGATTATTGAGGGCTTTATCCGATAATGTAAATGGGAGTAAACAGTTATTGCGAATGGAGACTCACATCAGTAAAACAGAGAAAAGACATTCACGCTGTGGAGCAGCTTATAGTATAGGAAGCTTCAGAGCTGCAGTTTCGGAAGAATTCACCCATTTGGGGGTGAGCTCGCTGGTGTTACAGTTGTTTTTTGTGTAATTGCCACTTCTTGTAACAACTCACACAAACCCTTGTTAGAAAGCTAGATAGAAAAATTCAGTGGTCCACCAAATTTGGCATTGTTAGAATCATTACTTTGGTCTTCAGGTGCTCTATATTTTGGGATAAGTTAACATATGTATGTCTCAATTCCTCAGAAAAAAATCTGTCATACAGTTCATAGACACACATATGTGCATAGGAATCAATTACATGCCAAGGACCCTTGCTGCTCCATGTCTTTCTTTTGCATCACTTTGGTCACCTCCCTTGTTTGATAAAGGCTAAATGCCACAGGGACGGAGGAAAAGTAGATATTCCTTTGTACTCTTATATTCAAAAACATTTTAATGAGTTTGTATTAAACAGATACTGCACATGTGTTTGGTGTATGCTACATCCACCTGCCTAGACTGAAAAAATCCAACTTCTTCAGGTCTCAATACTGGTACATTGACTCAGAAAAATTCATGCTCAGCCCCATGTGTACACCTGCACTTTTTGGAGTCTTGACCTTAAGGGTGAGGATTACAATTTAACTCTAGGAATCAGGGTAGCAAGGTGTCCAGGGAGGAACCGTGAGCATCACATCAGTGCGTAAGGCTCAGCGTCATGCACAGTTATCTCAATTAATTCACAAGTGCATTTAACAATTTTCTGGAAGGCCATAAAATTATTATTTAATATGAAATGCCCAACTATACTCAGAATCTAAAACTGGGTTTCTAAAATAGCTAACCGAGCCTATGGAGGACTGGCTGATTCTAGTACTAAAGGCAGGAACTAGTCAAGATGAACTCAGAGCATCTTTCAGAGCTGAAAAATACAGACAGAATTGATTAATTAATTAAATCAATCAATCAATCCAAAGAAACTCTTAAAGGAGCACAAATTTGGCAAATATACATCACTTGAGCAGCAAAGAGAAACAGAATGGGATTATTACTCCTTATAAATATCATGAGGGTGTATTGATGTAAATAAATATTTAAATAAATTGCTGAGCAGAGATAGACAAATTTACCAAGAGGAAGAATCTTTAGTTAGAAAGTGATATGTAATCCCTTACTTTTTAAGTATGAGGTATTCACTGTGATTTTATTCCAAAGAGAAGTGTGAGAGAAAGAATAACTTCATAATGAAGGAGAGCAACATTCTTTCTTAAGTGAGTTATCTGGTAAGGATCTTGGTGAGATGTCCTTTGTTATAATGTGGAAACCCCAAACCATGTCTCACAGTCTTTGTCCTAACAAAGTGTGTGCCAGATGTAATCATAAGGGGAAAAATCAGATAAATTCAAATGCTACAACATTATTGCATTAGATCTTTTCCAACATTTAAGGCCTGCTCCGTGAGATGGAACCCATACCTGACACTGCTTAAATATTTTAGTCCTGACAGCTTCAAAATCTAGGGATCACATCCACAGCAACACCATTCTGAGTCAGAATTGCCATGTGATGGATGCATTAAATCACAGTGAGTCCTTCATGTGTGCTATTTTAATCACTTTAAGATAATCCAAAAAATCTCACGGTTTTTACTTTGGGTATTACCATTATTAATTATAAGGAAAAAATGGTTTATTTGAAGTGGGGCTATAATTTCTTCTATAAGCACAATTCAAAGCTCTATTCAGTCATTGTAAACACAATCCTTTCCAACAAAGACTGATGCTTATCATTCTATATTTTACAGGATCAGTAACAATCAGCCTGAAATTTGAATATTATAATGGTTTCATGGTTCATGTAAGATTGTTGAAAAATAAAGGGTTCTTCTGTAAAACAGTGTGGTCTAAGTTTTAAGAGAATTATTTTCTGGAAATGCATCTAAAGTCAGACACCAATTTATTTTTAAGTATTATTTGTTTCTTAAAATCACTTTTGATGTAAGAATATAGAAGCCTGCTAGAAGCTAGAAGTTAAGGGGTGTGGGAAAGAATGGTGCAATGTTTTAATTGTTGACTTGAAGGATTTTGATGGTACAAAACAAGGGACTAGAAACTCACAAAAAGAAGTTTGATTAATCTATTGCAAAATTATTATCATAT
Organism: Ellobius talpinus; assembly: GCA_001685095.1. Taxonomy (NCBI): domain Eukaryota; kingdom Metazoa; phylum Chordata; class Mammalia; order Rodentia; family Cricetidae; genus Ellobius; species Ellobius talpinus. The sequence goes on from LOJH01026207.1 coordinate 7,654, forward strand.
TTTATTATATAACTTGTATTTTAAATACAATTTAAGATATTAAGTTCTTAATTATTTTATATAGAATTAAGATATAGTATACCAAATATATTGAAAGATTGTTTTATTTTCTTTGAAACTACTATGACAATTAGAACTTGTATAGACTATTAAATACCCTAAATACCATCCAGACTGCACCCAATTCTGTCTGATCTTGGAAGATTATTAAACATATGAATGAATTGCCAGGTTAAAAAAAACTTTTATCTATGTTTAAATATAAAGCATGTTATTCCTCACCAGTATGGGGGGTATTCTCAGTCCCCACAAGAAGGAACTTCAAGGACATATCATTATTTTGTAACTCAAGATGAGAGAGGGTCTCTTAATAAAAAAAAAGCTTTTGAAGTTTCAAAAATAAACTAAACACTAAATTAATAGAAGGATAATAATAGAAGATTTCTGTTGCTGTGATTAAAAGACCATAACCAAAAGTCACTTTGGAAGAAAATGACTTATTTTTTCTTACAAATTACAAGTCACAGCCCATAACTGAGGGAAATTAGGGGCAGAAACAATATGCAGGGCCATGGAGGCATATTATAATACATGAATTTAACAATTCCAAAGAATAAAATAATCAACAACACCAAAATTAGCAATATTATTTTATGCAAATTGAACTCTGTAATAAAAATCAGAATAATAAGAATCCCATATCACCCACAGGCTTTAAGCATTATATACATAATAATAAGTTTAATTTTCTCAAGTATGTATAATTCTTCTATAATGAAAATTGTAAAACACCAGTGAAAGAAAATAAACACATACACAAATTGATACCAATTATTCATTGGGTAGAAGAATCAATACTGTTAAATTGTTTATACTATCCTAAGCAATCTATATAGTAAATATATCTTCTGGTGTAGTACCAAATTCATTTTAATAACTGTAAAAAAACAATCCTAGGATATGATTGATGCCAAAAACAATCCCAAATATCTAAAATAATTTTAAGTAAAAACAGTAGCAGATTTCCAAAATGGTTGTACAAGTTTGCATTCCTACCAGTAATGGATGAATATTCCCCTTACTCCACCTCCACATCCTCTCCAGCAGAAGCAATCATTGGTATTTTTGATTTTAACCATTCTGATCGGTATAAGATGATCTCTCAGAGTTGTTTTGATTTGCATTTCCCTGATGGCTAGGGATGCTGAACATTTTCTTAAGTGTCTTTTGGCCATTTGAGATTCAACCATGATTTACCCCTACTGCTTGTACTGGCTTTTTGGGAACCTATTCTCTTTGGATGGATACCTTGCTCCGCCTAGAAATAGTAGGGAGGGCCTTGGACCTTCCTCAAAGCAATGTGCCTTGCCTTCTCTGAGGAGTGAATGGGGGTGAGGTTTTGGGGGGTAAGTGGAGGGAATGGAAGGAAGGGAAGGAGTGGGAACTTGGATTGGTATGCATAATGAAAAGGGCAGTTTGTTTTCTTTTTAAAAAAATAAAAAGAAAAAAAAGATTTAAAGAACCAGCAGAATTCACTGTAACTAGATTTTGTAGTAAATTCCAAAGCTGAAATAGAAGAAACAACATGGTATTGGAATAAGTATAGAAAAATAAAATAAATCAATATGTCTATAGCCAAGCATTTCAAAACAAGTTAAGGGCCAGGCATGGTGGCATAAACCTTTAATCCCATTTGTAGGTAGGCAGAGATAGGCAAATCTCTGTGAGTCTGAATCTAGCTTGGTCTATATAGAGAGTTTCAGGCCAACCAGGACTATATAGTGAGATCATAGCTCAAAAAAATCATAAGAACGTGCTTTAGAAAATGTTCAGCCTTTTCAAAATAGAGTTCTAGGAAAATTTAATATCCACATGCAGAAAGGTGAAACTAGACTTACATAACACTTACTTGCCTCATTGAAGTAATTTTCCTGATAAAATCAATTTAAATTATTGTTTATAATTTAAGAGTACAGTCCATCATGCTAGCAGAAACTCAATGTTGCTGGCAATATTGCACCCACAAGGCGAGGAGTAGAGACCATTTCAGTACAGCTACTCATCTTCCTTTTGTATTCGGTCTTGGACACCAACTCATTTATAAAGTATCTTCTCACGTCAGTTTATCTAATCTCACAGATATGTCTCCCTGGTGATTCTAAATTCTGTCAATTTTACAGTCAAGATTAACCATCACCACTCTATCACTTGGAAATTTGATATCTAAACACATTCATTTTAACCTCATAATATCTTACCCCTGGTCATCATAGGTTTATGGCTATATAATAATTCAGAATCATTCAGTTGACTTCAATACTGCTTACAATCTTCAACAGTTTCCATACTGTTTACAAGTCCATTCTACATCTCATTAGAGACTCACTCAATCTCTAAACTATGAAAACCTATAAAATTAGAAACAAGTAATATATTACAATACACAACAACACAATATGAAAATTCTTACTTGAAGCAGGAAGAATAGTAGAATAAAGAAGAATCCTAGGATCATCTTAATAAATTCAGGAATAACTTTTGATAAAAAAAGATCAAAACCTAGGAAAAGAAACACTAAACCGTGTGACTCCATGTCCGGCATCTGGCATTCACTTGAAATCACCTGGACTTTAAAGAACTTGGATGTCTGTAGCCGTCCATTTACGCTTCCTATGCTGCTATAGTACATATCGATTCTCTCTTCGGCCAGCTCCCCTCCACTCCTTGAGCTTTTTCTGGTAGATGTTTCTTGTTTCTCACAGCTCAGTCTCAATTGTGATCTAGGATTAACTCTCATGGGTTCACATAGAGGCCTGTCTAGATCCCAGTCCTGCCACACACTGCTTGCCTCAGGGATTCTCTGAAACTCTCTCGTGCTTCTCAATCTGGATTAGTTTTAATGCCAGTGGAGGGTGGAGCAAGACACAGGACATCAGCTTCTGTTACTTACTCAGAGGAAATACTTTGCTAGGTTGCTGCTTTTGTGGAACAACAATTAAATCCCTGAATCAGCATCCTCAGCTTAAGCTCTCTTACTCTATAGGATACATTTCTGTGATGATTATAAAAACCACAGTTACCCATCACAATCACCATCTTTCATAAGTTACAAAAATTAGCTAGAAATAATTAATGGCTTTAACGAGATACATGGACTATGAATTGAAAGGAAAATGTAAGAGAATTTCACCAGAGCATGAGAATAAGTAAGGGAAAATAGACAAAATAGATTTGCATAAAAGCAAAAGCTTCTGTACAACTCAGAAACTTGAAAAACACAAGAGAGTGAAAGATTACCTATATAAGAAATATATATGTGCACATATATATTTATATATGCACGTATGTATATGCAACTAGCCAGAAGCTAGATTTAAAATTCTGAAATAACTCTGAAAACTTAATGGCAGATGGACAATGGATTATAATATAGTCATGAGGCAGTTCTCCTAACAAGTCATACAAGTGAATATATATATATATGCATTAAGAATCATAAGAGAATTGAATACAAAATTATAATGAATCATTGAATTATCTTCTGTTGGTAGAATATAAACAAGCACAATTAGTATAGTCATTAAGGAAAAACACGTGGAGGTGTCTCCAAAAATTAAAGATAGAACTGTCATTCAGAACCACCATACTGGGTACATATCCAAAAAAACTGAAATCAGTATGTGCAGAGCCATCTGCATTCCTGTGTTCATAGTAGCACAATTCTCAGTAACCAAGAGAAAATACCAAAGTATCTTGTAACCAATTAATGAATGTTCTAATTGCATTTGTGTTGCTGTGATGAAGCAGGTGGTGAAAGCCAATTTTCCTATGATGTGCTACCTTTCCTAAGTTTTACAAAGTTCAGGGCCCACCCAGAAGATGGTGCCACCCACATTAAAGGTGGTTCTTCCTACCTCAACAATAAAGGCAATCTCTCATAGATATGCCTACTCAGCAATGTGATTTACATAATTCATTCTTAAGAATCTCTTCCAAGGTAATTTTAAAATTTTAAATTATAATCATTAGATTTAAAATTCAACTAATAATTAGAATGAATATAGAAAACAATACATATTCATCACAGAATGCTGAGAAATTTAGAAGAATAAATTCTACTGATAAGCAGTAATATAGATGGAGCTCATTAAATGGAATAAAGGAGACAGAAAATCAAGAACTTCATAATCTAATCACATATGTAACATAAAATAGTTGTCCTCATCGAGGTTGGAAGTAAAATAGTGGTTACCAGAGTGCGGTAAGAATAGGTATTTGGGGATCACAAGTATAGATACAGGTTTATTGATAGATACAAAGCGATATTTAGAGAAAAATAATAAATTATAGTATATTATTGCACAATAAACTGACTATACATAAGGAATATACACTGAAAATTATATAAACAAGAAGATAGGGGATTATAAGTTTCACTATGAAAAAATAATGTTTAAGAATATGTCTATATATATACACACAATTAAAACATCTACCTCAACATGATGATTTCTTATTAACAAATGCAGTTTAAAATTTAGTTCTTTTTGAAACAAATGACACAATCAATAATAGCTTTTATGTAATAAAATATTCTAAAGGAAATTTAACAAAATAGATACAGGATATTTAGCATATAAGTACAAAATATTGTCATTTTTATCATGTAATCTCTCATGGTTCTTAGCACATGACAAAGCATGACCAGGCTAAAATATATAAATGCTGTCACTCAAGAAAAGCAGTTGCATATTTGTATTATTTCTATCTTCCCCAAGTCCCAGGATGGTAATGTTTCTAGATGGTTCTCTCAGCATGCTATGAATTTATTTTACGTTGTACACCCATGACCAGAGGTTCCCAGTATTTTCTGATCAAGCAAGCAGCACAGATTACTACATGCAGCAAAAAGCCAAACCCTTACCTCCTTGGGAGTAGGACAGTTGGCTGGTCATCACCCTGCTGTACATTTTCAGGTGTCAGGTGGCTCCATACAGAAGGCTTAGCCTCCTGATTTGGAGTTGTGTAGCTGAGTAACAGATTCAGCTAATAGCAGCCTAGAGGTTTGAGGTTCACAATAGATTTGATCACCCAGGTCACACAAGGTTTCCCATTTCCAGTTCCTCTCTGTTTTTCTCTAATTTTCTTTTGGAATCCTGCCCATCATTGTTTTTATTGAATGTCTAGTGTGTGCTACTCAGAGTCATTAAACTTCTGGTATGTGCTCATTTGTTTTATAAATATGTAGCATGTGCCAAGTATTCGTATATGCTTTATATTGGAATAAATATTAAAGAGATAATTAAAAATAAATTACTATAGCAATGCTAGCACTAGAAACTGAAATATATATTTCAAATTTCAATATATATTTAACAAATACAGTTTAATTTTGCATTTTTAAAATAACAAAATGATAGTGATGTACTACCGCAGCAAAAATGTAAAATATTCAGGAATGACTGTCAAGCTGGGTACTATATAACAAAAACTAAAAGTTGCAAAGAACTAAACTCTGCTTTTTACGTGAATAGGAAACCATAATATTAAAATAGAAATTGCTTCTATGTTTGTTATTTTTTAATTTTTTTCTTGTTTATTCTTTTCATTCATTACATCCCTACCACAGCTTCCTTTCCCTCACTCCTCCCAGTCCCCTCACCTCACCTTTTCCCCAGAGCTAGCGCTCCTCCAAACAGGGCTTAACAAGACGCAATAAGACTAACCGCAAAGCCTTGCATCAAGACTGAACGAGGCAACCAAATAGGAGGAAAAGGATCCCAAGAATAGGTAAAAGTTTCAGACATCCCCAGTCCCACTGTTAGGACTCCCACAATAATACCAAGCTAAAAAAAGAAAGTATTCATGACGAGGACCTAGCACAGACCCATGCAGGCTTTCTGGTTGTTCCTTCTGTCCCTGTGAGCTATAATGAGTCCTACTAAGTTGATTTTGTGGGTTGTGTTCTCCTGGTGCCCTAAACTCCTCTGACTCCTAAAATTCTTAGTCCTCTTCTTTGGCTGGGTTCCCTGAGCTCCACCTAATGGTTGGCTGTTCCATCAGTTTCTGGAGAAAGCCTCCCTGGAGTTCCAAATGATTGGGCTAGGCACTAATCTGTGACAATAGCAAACTATCATTAGGAATTATTTTATTGCATTTTTGTTGTTTTGATTTTAGTCAGTTATTTGATTTTCCCCTAGGTATCTGAGCCATTCAGTCTCTAGTTCCTGGCCATCCAGGCAGTGATAGGCATGGTTTGCTCCCTCTCATGGCTGGGGCCTCAAGTTATCCTAGTCATTGGTTGGCCACTTTCACAAGCTCTGAGTCACCGTTGCCACAGCACTTTTTGCAGTCATGAGAGGTGAGGCTTGAACGTTTTGTGTTTCGGTTGTGGTCCCACCACTGGGAGCCTTGCCTAGTTACAGAAGATGGCTAGTTAAAACTCCATACCACTCATTACTAGGAGTCCTTGCTCAGTTCAACCTCATAGGTTTCAGGAAGTTTTCACTGCACTGTTTCTTCATAGCCCCTAAATCCCTCCTATTTCAGTCATCTTTCTTTGTATTCTCTCCATCCATTCCTCCATCCTTCACTCCTCCCTTCCAAACCTGATCTCTCCTGTTCCCATCCCACCTGCTCCAAGTCCACCTACAACAACTATTCTAATTACCTTTGCCCAGGGAGATTCATATGTCCTGCCTCAGAGCTCTTCTCGCTATTTAGTCTCTCTGGGTCTGTGGGTTAGAGCGTGATTATCCTCTACTTAACAGCTGATATCCACTTATAAGTAATTACATGCCATATTTGTTTTCCTGGGACTGAGTTACCGCACTCAGGATGATTTTTTCTTGTTCCATTTGCCTGCAAATTACACACTTTTTCTAATATCTGAGTAATATTCCATCTTTACATACATCACATTTTCTTTTTATCTGTTCTTTGATTGAAGGACATTTAGGTTGTTTCTAGTTTCTAGCTATTCTGAATAATGCTGCTATGAACACAGCTGAGCAAGTGTTCTTGTAGTAAGTTGGGGCGATTTTTGGGCATCTTTTGGGCTCGAGAGTGATGTAGCTCGATCTTGAGGTAGATTGATTCCTCAGTTTCTGAAGGAACTGCTATATTGATATCCCTAGTGGATGTAAAAGTTTGCACTCCCATTATCATTAGAGAAGTGTTCCTCTTGCTCCACATCCTTGCCAGCATAAGCTGTCACTTGTTTTATTGTCTTTACATGTTCACTATTTTAAAATGCAAGTCATGAAGTATCTATGGTCTACTGATTCCAGGACCCCACAGACATCAAAATCCCCAGTATGTCAAGATCATTATAAAAATAATATAATAATTACAAACAACCTAAACATATTCTCCTTTATAGTTAAAATATTTCTAGATTACTTGTGCAATCTAATACCATGAAAGTGTAACGAAAGCAGCTATTCTAATGCACTGTTTAGGTAACACTAGTGGGAAAATCTGCTCTTAATCAACTGATGCAGTTTTCCTGGGTATCTTTGACTTATAGATGGTTGAATCTATTGATTATTTTGGATATAAGAAGACAATCTCCAGAATGTTTGAGAAACATATATATTCAACCTTCTGAATGTCAAATAATCCAATTTTTAAAATAATAGGCAAATAACATTTTTCCAAAGAAGAAATGCAATAGCCAAGGCATGATTAATCATCTAGGTAACACAAGTAAAAACCATGTGAGTGTCACATAAAACCTTTCCAGGTGTTTCCTATTAGAAAAAGAAGGGTGAGAAAAGACACGTGCCTTAGAGAACATGGAAATTGCACATGTTGACAAGAATGTGCTACATGGGAGATCATGTTGTTTTTCCATTACACAATAAATGAATAAACAAAACAGCATATCACACCCCATAGACATACACAGTTATTATTCATATTAAATTAAGAATGAAACTACTCTTTCACCTAATAGTTAAAACCAGGATCTCAAAGAAATTAGCATTCTCATATCTGTTACAGTCATGAGGTGAGAACAACTTAAATATCCATCAATGGACAAACAAAGAAAGATTAAGGTCTAGAGACATGGCAGTGGATGAAATGCTTGGTAGGAAACCATGAGGACCTGGTTTTAAGTCCTCAGCCATCAATAGTGTTGCATGCCTATAACTAAAAGAATGGGCCTACTTCAGAAATAGGAAAGGGCCCCTCCAAAGATTCTACAATGCTCGTTCTAGATTACAGACTATTTTATGTTTATGATAATAGAACCAGCTGAAAAGACAGTAAAACAACAAATATATTTTCATGACAATAAATGATCAAATACATGATGTTATAAGTTCAACATGTTTAATAACAAGTTCAACATGTTTAATAACAAGTTCAACATGTTTAATAACAAGTTCAACATGTTTAATAACAAGAGCCCTTAATTCCAATGATGGGGTGGCACTTGGCGACCCCCAAAGAAGGCCACAAGCTTCTTTTAAGTGGAGTTAGGGGAATTCCAAGGAGGAGGGATTAATCTGGGACTAATTGGTGGAGAAAAGAGTAGTCTGGGGGCTGATTGGTGGGAGGTTCTAGGGGTTAGGACCTTCCAGCAGCAGGATAGGAAACTTATCTTTAGTTATCAAGAAACTGGGGGGGAGCCTGCTGTGCCAGCAAAGGGACTTTGAGGGCTTGCCAAGCCAACAGAAGGGGTCTTGGAGTGCCTGCTGAGCTATCAGAAGGCAGTAGGGTGCCTGCTGATCGGTTGTTTCAAAATTGTGGTTTTCCTGAGGACTGTCTGTTTGTCTCTGTGCCATTTTAGTGAAGGGAAACTAAGGCCTGGTCTCTAGGAGGGCCTGTCTTGGCTCTGGTCTGTCCTCCTTCCCAAGCCCTCTTAGCTTTAAAGATCAAAGATGCATGTGGAGTGACTGGGTGTGGCAGCAGGATTCTTCTGATTCCAATGATTTGAGTCATGAGCTATTCATTGCTTGGGGGATCACGAGAGACTTTCTGTTTACTGATTCTTCAAAGGGCAGCTTGAACCAAGTAGGAACAACCTGTATTGCTAGCCAACTCCATTGTTTCAGACTTCTGTAACTAGTTTAAAACCATGAACTTCTTAGTCAATCCACTAAGAGGTATCCAAGAACTTATTAAAATAACAGAGTGGCCTGATGTGATCTGCATAGTGTGAGAATTGGGGGAGTTATACAAACTTAAATTATTATCTCATACTTTTATTTAAATTATATTTCATACTCATTTAATATTATTTTCTCATATAAATTTAAATTCTTTTGATAGTTTCTGGGCACAATTTGGTCAGGTTGACAGGATAATCAAATTAGAAAGAAAACTGATATGAAAAAGTAAGTTTATTATTCTTTTTTAGTTTGTAGATTCTGGGCTCTGGTGAATACATGATGTCCATGAGAGGGAGACTCATTCAGAAGTAATCTCTGAAGAACAACTACAGTCAGAATAGGGATGTGCTAGTTCTATCTGGAACCAGGTCAGCTAATATAGTCTCCCTCTAAGGGGGCTTTTCAGGGTGGATCCTTAGAAGGAGAAAGGAGTCTCTAAAGCATAGTATATAAAATCTCAATGCATCCTGCTGGAATCTCTCACTGGACAGAGAGCATATTAGAATATTCTAGAATTTTATGACAGCTTGAGAGTAGGATCTAGTATACACCATTAAAATTTTGCCTTCTTCTCCCAACTCAAGCAGTTTTTTTTTTCAATTTTAACCTGGTGCTATTTTGGTGAACATCTGCTAAGTCAATGATGGATGTTATCCATACTAGTAACCCATGCCAACTCACATTGCTACCTTTCCAGCTACATGACCATTATTCCATAATTCATGGAATTCAAGGTTACCTTCATTACTCATCTCTAAGACAGACAGGTAAATCTCCCCAAAGACAGCAGAGCTATACAAAGTAATTATAGGATGGTTTATTCCATGCATAAGAATTTGAAAGAATGTTTTATATTTCATAAATAACAAATATATGGTTCTGATAGAGAGCAGAGGAGAATTGCCATGTACATTTATAACTTTAAGAAAGTTATGTATTTTCACTTTATTTTTCAGAGTTTATATAACAAATATTACCTTTGAGTTTAACTTTGAAGTTTTAACATATGCTACTAAGATTTATATATCTGTATTTTTCTAAGGAATCAAGCCATCTATAATTGAGAGTCCGTTTTGATGAAATCTTTGAAGTAGAAAAATTGGTTTGAATATTGTTAAGAAGAAAAAAAATTTTCATCTGAAGTGTTGATGAAGTCTTCAATTTGCTTTTTACAGTAACAATGTACCTGGAAAATTCACAAGAATATGTAACACTGTGATTTCAAATATCTAGAAAATGTTTGACAGTACTAAGTAGTACAAGAAATATCAAGACTGAGTTTATTTCTGCCAACCACTGTCTTATAAGAAGTGTGTGTGTGTGTGTGTGTGTATGTGTGTGTGTGTGTGTGTGTTTTGTTTTTGTGAGATAAAGTCTAAGTAACCTTGGGTGGACTGGAACTTACTACATAGACCAGGCTCTCTTTCTCTCTCCTCTGTCTCTGTGTGTGTGTGTGTGTTTGTCTCATACGTGTCTATAGATATATATGATGTGTGTGTATTATATATATATATATATACAACGCACATGTATATTGTTTAAAACTCATATGCAGTGTTTTTGAGCAAATTTCAGCACAGATAAAAAGTATTCTGTGTATTATGGTAAAAAATTATAAAATCATAAAATTCCTTTGTCCTTTAAATAAACCATTTTGCAAGATATTCATCAGTGTGGCTATAGGATGGGGCCAGTTCAGGCGCCCTCT
>LOJH01026208.1:0-18479 GCA_001685095.1 Ellobius talpinus
TGGGTTACCTCACTTTAAATGTACTGATAAATTGTTTTATCAGGCCTTTCTTACAAAACAAAAAGATTAATAACAACTCAGTGTCCTCTGAAGGTTGAGGAGGAAATATATACTTTATTTAGGTTTGTTCTATGAAACCAATTACCAAATTATCTAAAATTTGTATATTTGAGAACAACTGATGGCTGTACAGCACAATGTTAGATAACAGAACAAATACAGTTTCCTGACTGTATGATGTATGTATGTGTTTGTATGTGTGTATTCTTGAACATATATATGCATTATGGATGTATGTATATTGACAGAACTAACTTCAGAAACTATAAAACAAGTTAGCAATAAAGAACATTCAAATAAAGATAATTCCAGGGATAGGAAATTTTAATGATAAATTTTCTCAACCTATAATAAATTTGCATTATTCTTATGGCTGCTGAAATAAAATGCAGAAAACATTGAAACACCCTAGAAGACATCCCTAGAAGTATATTTCAGTGAGAATTAAGACTCCAGTCAAGTTGACAAAGATTAACTATTACAATACATGAAAAAGAGAAAGCAAAAAGAAATCATTGCATATATTGATAATGATAAAATAACTCTTTTTCAAATATCAAACTCAAAAATTATGAAATATTTGTATTGATATATTACACTTCTAAATATAAAGTTTTCTGATTCTTGAAAGAAAATGATATGCAGGTGTATGATGAGAATTCAGATCTTGAACTAGTATTATTAAATACAATTAAGCACAAGTATAAGAACTAATAAAAATGAATTTTAATCATCTATACTACAAAACATATAATGTTATAATCATAATGATTATTTTTCCTTCAGAAACATTTTCATAAATGCTCTCTTGACCTCTTTGTTCCTCAGGCTGTAGACTAGAGGATTCAGCATAGGGATGATCATTGTGTAGAACACAGATGCAATTTTGTCAGTGTCCATTGCATGTCTAGAGCTGGGTTGCAAATACATGAAGATTGTTGTTCCATAGAAAATAGAAACTGCAGTGAAGTGGGAGGCACAAGTAGATAAAGCTTTCTGATGCCCTGCTCCTGAGTGCATCTTTAATATCATTCTAAAAATTATAATATAGGATACTAATATTATTATGAGAGCAAAAAAGATGTTGAAGCTGGCTAGAAAAATAAGAACCAGCTCATTTACATGTCTATCAGAGCAAGAGAGAGCCATGACTGCTGGCATATCACAGAAAAAATGATGAACCACATTAGACTTACAGAATGAGAGACTGAATGTATCTCCAATATAGACTGAGACATTCAAGAAACCAAGAATGTAGCAACCCATGATCAGATACGCACACACACTTGTATTCATGGAGGAAGCATAGTGTAGGGGCTTACACACTGCTGCATAGCGATCATAGGCCATTGAAGCCAACAAGAAATTTTCCACAGTGGCAAAAGCTGCAAAAAAGAACATCTGAGCAACACAGTCATTGTAAGACATGATCTTGTCTCTTATTAGGAGCCCAGACATGACTTTGGGAGTAACAGCTGAAGAGTAACCAAAATCAACCAGGGACAAGTTACCAAGGAAATAGTACATGGGGGTATGAAGCCGAGAATCCAAGAAAATCAAAAGGATCATTCCCAGGTTACCAATAAGGGTAATGGTGTATATGAGAAGGAAGGTGATAAAGAGGGGAAGCTGCAGGCCTGGGTCATTGGTCAGTCCCATGAGGATGAACTGTGTTACTTCTGTCCTGTTTTTCATCATTGTCATCTTCCAGCCACTTGATGTTCTGTGGCAACGAGAAAGAAAAGGAATATTACAATAATGAACTTGAAATTGAGAAATATAAACACAATATAGACATTCATATTATTAATAATTTGTTTGAAAAGATTCTCTACCAAAGTCTGGACTTTGAATTACAATTTAATGTGTTTGATACATATATGGTCACATTCTATTCAATCTAAAAGGTAATACATGTAATTTAAAACTGGTATTCATCAGTGTGCAGAAAGTGAAACACTTTGGAGAACCTCTCCTAAACAGGATGTTTCCATTAAACCTCTCCTCATAGAGCTGAAAGTACTATGTAGAAGATGTAGAAAGATTGTAAGACCCAGAAGAGATGGGTTGCTCTAAGGAAACAATATCTTCCATACACAACAAGACTTATATGCATGTGAACTCACAGAGACTATGGCAGCATTCAGAAGTTACAGCCAGAAGGGGCCCTAAAATGAAGGTGGGACATTAGATGCAGGCCTAAACTTCTAACCAAGACACAATCTGTAAATGACACACACTGGAAAAGAAAAAGTTACTTTTCTCCAATGAAGTCTCCAGAGAAGGTACCATTTACAGGAGGAATTGGCCTATACACAAAGAACACCAGGGTCTTTGTGAGATTTTTTCAAATATTTGTTCTATTACATTTTGATTATTAAGTTTAGTTTTCCTTTTGTGAGTTTTTTGAGGAGTGAGGGAGAGAGAGAGAGAGAGAGAGAGAGAGAGAGAAAAGACATGAAGTTAGTTGGATAGAGAGGATCTAGGAGTAGTAAAGGAGGGAAAAACATTATCAAAATATATTGCATAAAAATTAAATAAAAATGAAAAATGTTTTGTCCATATTCTAATTAATTCTTAAGAAATAAAGAAATGAATAACAAATAAACATATCTTCCAGTTCACCTTTGAACTCAATTAAGTTCAATATTTGACATTTGTCACCTTCCAACAACCAATTTAAGTAGATTGGACTTATTATCTCTTCTCAATAATATGGATTCAGAGAAAACACTAAAACAAGACTCTGTTCATTCATTCAAGTGTATATTATCACTTAAACAAGGATTTTTCCTTTTCTTTGTTATTTATGTTTTATGTTTTGTGTTTATTTTATTACCTCCTTGATATATAAGCATATTCTAAATATAATAGATGAACATACTCTAAATATAAAACATCAGTGTCATTCATATCAGTTTTTTTAAATCTTAGCTTTGCATATCACATGAGAGCAATCAATAAACTGCCTATGGTGAAAATGTCTATACTCACTTAGAACTTAGTTTTAGGGAACTACTGAACATATTTTCACCTTCTCAACAACTCAGAGTGGATACATCTGTCCCTGATTTGACATAAATTATACTTCTTACTCTGGCTTCACCCTTTACCATTTTCTTGAGGAGAAACATTTAGTGTTATATAAAGTCAGCAATGGAATGATGCTTATATGTGATTACAAGCACATGCTTTCCTAGTTGTATTCAAAAGATTTTAATTTCTCTGTGCAGAGAAATTAGAAGAATGAGCATTAACATGAATCAATGTCTAAATTAACCATAATTTTTTTTCTGCTTTATAGGTAATATTATGAATATGTCGCTGTTGTCACATATTTTGTAAAGTCTAGCTGTAAGGTTGAATAAGAGATATCAGTGAAAATCTCAAGACAAAGTTTACTATTTAAAACATCAGCCTAATGTTTATCTTTGAATATTTTCTCTCACCAATTCTGAAGCTCCTATCTAATCCTCTGGTCCGATGTTAACTATTATCACTGAAAAAAATTGGTCATTGAAGCATGGCCTGAAGTACATCCCTTCAAAACTGCACTATGAACTTGTATTTGGATTTCATAGTCTCCCACATGCAGAACTGGAGCAAATTATACAGACCTAGGAAGTGCTAAGGACTTCTCCCAGGAGTCTATCTATAGCTTCTGTCCCTACATTATGTGGAGGAAGCAATTAAATGACCCGTGGGAATCACATTGGTTACTTTAATATGCACACATAATTTTGCTTTACTCTTATTAATTTGTTTTGAAATTTAAAATTAGTAACGAATCTTTATATTTTACTTTCTTTTGGGTACATTCTAAAACATATCCTGAAATCTTAGGAAATAGTTTTAATGAGTGCTTTACTTATTTTTATTTTTATTGAAAAGAGTTCTCTTATATAATATGTCCTAAACAGTTTTTCTGTGTATTAAGTAAGTATGCAAAGTAATAGATTTTCATTATAGCATTTTATGCATTTGTTCTGGTTGGCACACTTCTGTCAGTCCATTACTCTACCTCCTTCTGCCACTGCACGCTAGTGCCATTCCTTCCCCCAATAATTCTCCTTTCTCAGAAAATGTTTTCCTCCCTTGACACCTATATTGTTCTTCAATTCTAGGATGTAATTTTTGCCAACAAGAGATATATTCATGCTTTCAGTTATGCATGGCCATAAGGAACTTTCAAACATTTCCAAAAATGCAAATTTGTAAAAGGAATAAACACCCTCCATCCAAAAATATATACAAGCTGAGAGAGATTAATATATAGGCAAACAGACACACACACACTCACACACACACGCATACACACACACAACATTGAAACCACTTAAGGTTAAATATATTGTCAGACTCTCAAGAAACACTCAGCTTCTTACAGTCATAGGGGAAAGATTCATAGGATAATAGAGATTTTTCATCAGAAACCATGGAAGTCATAAGTAGTAAGATAGCATGAAGCTTTAAAAAGACAAACCATCTTTGAGGACAGATAAGTGAAAAGAAACATGACAAGAATGATTCTTGAGAGCTGACACTAATAACGTTTTTTACTATTAAATGTCAATGGTGCAATCACTGACAAGTGTATTTTTCAGCTTCCATAACTGTATGGAGTTAATTCCAAACAACAGATGTCTCTTTCTTTCTGACTTTCTGATATCTATGCACACTCACATGCATGCACGCACACACACACACACACACTCCATATACAATTACACAATTTTTATGTCTGTTATACTGGAAGGACAGCATGGGTTCACCATGGGATCTAGCTATTCCATATCCTTCTTGTTCCAGTGTCTGCTAGTATTCCAACATATAATCAGATCATTCTTAAGTTGCACCCCTCATAATTTTTTCTGAGTCATGTGTCAATAGCTATATATTTCTAACCACATTGTAGGAGGATACATGGAGATACATTTTAGGGTGAACGGTGTAATCTGGATGACTTTACATAAGTCCTTAACTGAATCATATGCAGTCTCATTTGGGGATGCAAACAAAAGCACTGAGTTTTCTAAATTAGGATGTGTGTCTTTTCATGGGCAATTAATTATTGAGTGTGCCACAGTTTTTGTAGTAACATTCTGTATTGCCTTCTATATTTGTCCACCAATCAAAAATGTTCTAAAATTAAATAATAATTAACACAGTAGCTAAAGATGATATCAAGAAAGGATTTAATGAAGCTTACAGTTTCTGGGGGTGAATCCTTGACCATCTTGACAGGAACATGTCAGCAGGCTGGCACCATACTTGGGCAGTAGCTAGTAACTTACATCTGATTGACAAGCATAAAGCATAGAGAAATAACCCACTGAGAATGGTGTGGGCTATTGAAACTTAAAATCCCACACCGCAAGACACACATATTCCAACAAGGCCACATCTCCAAATCCTATCCAAACAGTCCTATCAACAGGGGACCAAACATTTAACTATATGATGAACATATGAGGACCCATTCTCATTCAAACCACCACACATTCCATATATTGAAATTGCTGAAGAAAAGGACAAGAGATTATAACAGGCCTGTAAGTGATGTGGAAGGCAATAATTAAGGAGAGGAAGAGGGGTTAAGAAATGACAATATAGGAGATGAATAAAATTAAATTACACTATAGCATACATGGCAACTGTATGAGGAACCACAGTGTTTCTACAATTCATATCCATTGACAAAAATGTTACAATTGTTCATGTACAAATTAAACTAAGAAGGAGATGATTTCAGTAATTCTATGAGGAACTTGCTTTTTGTAACAGTGGCCAAGGTTCTAAAATGCAAAGAAAGCAATGGAAGTACAGAGGGGGAGAATCTAGATTGCAGAGCCAGTAGCTCGGTGCTTACATCTGATCCAGAAGCACAAATCATGAAGAGCTCACTGAGAAAAGTGTCGACTTTTGAAACTTCAAAAGGTGTGACCCCCTCCAAGAATTCTACACCCCCTAATTTTTCCCAAATAGTCCCAACAACTGGGAAGCAAACATACTCTTTCAAACCAATTATATATCTATATCTACATCTGGAAATTAGTGATGAAAAAGACATGAAACCAAAAAAGGGATATAAGTGTAGTGCAATGTGATGATGTGATAACAAATATGGGAAGAAGAGGAAAGAAGTGGGATTACAGGGAATGAAAAAAATTAAATGACACTATAAGCATAATTGAAACCATTCCAAAACTAAAATTTTTCAACTACTAATATTCATTAATAAAAACATTGTAATTTTATGTATAAATTATACTAGGAAAGAAATGTCATCAACCTTTGGAGGCATTTACTTTTGTATGAGTGATCACTGTTCTAAATACTGGAAAAAACAATGGAAGTACATAGAAAGAACATCTAGACTGCAGAGCCAGTAACATTAAAGAAGTAGAAATATGTAGACTGCAGAAGGCTCAATTATTAGTGGTGGATTTGATAAATGAAGGATTTGTCTGAATATTAGTGTCTTCACTATGACTGGACCCTACCTCTGCAAACTAAGGAACCCTCTCTCTCTCTCCTCTCTCTCTTTCTCTCTCTCTTTCTCTCAATATATAGGATATGTATGTGTGTATATATATATATATTCACACACACCTATCTATCTATCTATCTATATCTATCTATATTTATATCTATCTATCTATTTATCTATATATATATACATACACACACACGAACAATAGAAGGGATTTATCTCACAGAAGCCAGAAGCTAGAAGGATTAAGCTTCACTTTACCAATGAAATCAATGTATTTAATATAACAAAATTAGAACAGAATACCACAAAAAGAGTAGTGTCAGCAATCTTTCCTTATTTCCTTAACAAAATTATTTTATTTTTTATTATACTTATTGACAATTTTTTAAAACAATATTGTTTTCAATTTTCTGTTATTGAAAATAGATGTTTTTTTCAAATACTGTATTCTGATTAAAGTTTAACTCCTCCACTTCTGCCGACATTCTCCCCACCTTGGAGGCATTCATTACCTCTGGATTTAACAACTTTTCTTTTTTATTTTATTTTTTATTGTTTTTATTAGGCTATATATTTTTCTCTACTCCACTCCCTTCCTTTTCCTTTCCCTTCTACCCTCTCCCATGATCCCTATGTTCCTAATTTACTCAGGAGATCGTGTCTCTTTCTATGTCTCATGTAATTTAGATCCATGTATTTCTCTCTTAGGGTCCCCATTGTTGTATAGATTCTCTAAGATTGTGGATTTTAGGCTGTTTTTTCTTTGCTTTATGTCTAAAAGCCACTAATGAGTGAGTACATATGATACCTGTCTTTCTGAGTCTGGGCTACCTCACTCAATATGATATTTTCTAGATCCATCCATTTGTCCTTAAATTTCAAGATGTCATTTTTTTCTATTCTGTATTACTCCATTGTGTGAATGTGCCACATTCTCCTGATCCATTCTTCAGTCAAGGGGCATTTAGGTTGTTTCCAGGTTCTGGCTATGATAAATAAGGTTTCTATGAACATAGCTGAGCACATGTCCTTCTGTTATGAATGAACATCCTTTGGGTATATACCCCAATGTGGTATTACTGGGTCTTGAGGTAGGTTGCTTCCTACATTTCTGAGAAATCACCATACTGATATCCAAATGTGCTATAGACATTTGATTTCCAACAGCAATGCAGGAGTGTTCCCTTTACCCCACATCCTCTATACCATAAATTGTCATCAGTCTTTTTGATCTTGGCCATTCTGACAGGTGTAAGATGGAACCTCAGAGTAGTTTTGATTTGCATTCCTCTAATGGATAAATATGTTGAGCATTTTTAAGTGCCTTTCAGCCATTTTAGATATCTCTGTTGAGAGTTCTCTGATTAGGACTGTATCCCATTTTTTATTGGATAATTTGTTCTGTCAATGGTCAATTTCTTGAATTCTTTGCATATTTTGGAGATTAGCTCTCTATCTGATGTGGGGCTGTGAAGATCTTGACTAGGACCTTTTGACTTTCATTTTTTCCATTTAGAGTCAGGTGTAATTCTGATAGATCTGCCTTTATCTGTTACTTGGCCTATTTCCTTTGCAGCTATTAATATTCTTTCTTTATTCTCTATTTTTAGTATTTTGATTATTATGTTGTAATAAGACATTTTTTAATTCAGTATATTTGGTATTCTGTAAGCTTCTGTGTCTTCATATACATATCTTTCTTTAGGTTGGGAACATTTTCTTTTATGATTCTTTTTAAAATATTTTCTGTGCCTTTGAGCTGGAGTTCTCCTACATCTATACCTATTATTCTTATGTTTGGACTTTTCCTGGTGTCCCATATTTCCTGGATATTTTGTGTTAGGATTTTGTTAGATTTAATGCTTTCTTTGGCCAATGAGTCTATTTCCTCTACTGTATCTTCAACACTGAGGTTCTCTCTTCCATCTCTTGTATTCTGCTATTTATGTTTAGAATTGTGGTCCTGATTATTTTCTCATGAATTCTGTTTCTATAATCCCCTCGGTCCATTTTTTATTGTACCTAAGGTTTTCAAGTCTTTAGTCATTTTGTTCACCTCTTTGATAGCTTTTTCTTGGTTTCCTCAAGGAATTTTTTGATTTGTTCCAAATTTTTGTCTTTTTCTCCATTTCTTTGAAAGAATTTTTCATTCCCTCTTTAAGGACCTCAAACATTCTCCTAAAGTGATTTTTAGGTTATTTTCTTCTGCTTCATCTATGTTTGGTTGCTCAAGTCTTGCTGTTGTAGGGCCACTAGTTTTTATTGGTGTTGTGTTGCTCTTTTTGGGGCTGAGTGTGTTCTAACCATGTCTAACCATCTTTTCGTCTGATTGGTGTATTTGGGGACTGTCTGTGCCTTTAGTGATCAATCTTCCAGGTGCCAGTGGATCCAAGGCTCAGATGGTTGCTCTTCATGGTACAGTCAGAGCCATTGTTTCAGTAACCACTGATGTCACTTGGTATTCCTGGAGGTCGTTCAGCACTCCGTGGAGTTTCTCTGCAATATCAGGGGTACACATGGAGGTTGCTTTCTTGGGGCTGCTTCTGCTGAGGTCACTGCCTTGGGTTTGCTCTGGCACAGGTCTCACTAACTAGCATATAATTTTACGTGGGGCATTTTTCTCCTCCCACATATTATAATGCAATTTCAATCCCTTTCATATATGTGTATATTTTAGAAAGCATTTACAGTAGTTGTTCTGCGCACAGCTTTGGAAATACCTTTACTGTCAATTGTCCCTCCCCAAATTTATTCCCTTTACTCCCATTCCAATCTCCCAGTTAATTCTTTCTTCTGGTTTTCTCTTTATTATTTTATAACACTATATTCTATTGCTCTTCCCCTCCCCACCCCCTGGCTATTTACCACCTTCCTAACCTCCATGGTTGTAATAAATGAAACATATCTAAAGCTTAAAAGAGGCTATATTCTATAAAAGAGACAATGCTTGTGTTTCTAAATCTGGGTTGCCTCACGCAGGATGACTGTTTCTAACTTCATCTCTTTACCTCAAATTTTATTTTTCTTAACAAATAAATAATATTCTATTATATAAATGAATTACATTTTCAACACATATTCATTATATGCTGGATATCTAGGATGCTTTCATTTCCCAGTAATTATGAAGATGACATCAGTGAACATTGATAAGCAAGCATCCCTGTAGTAAGAGTCCTTTGAGAATATGCCCAGGAGTAGTATGGCTGGAACTCATGGTAGATCTATTCTTAGCTTTTTGAGAAAATTGCACACTGATTTTCATAATAAATATAACAGTTTGCATTGCCAACACCAATGAGTAAGTGTTCATTTTCCCCTGCATTGTTGCCACTATCCACTGCTATTTTTCATTTATCTTGATAATTCTGACAGGTATAAAATGAAATCTCAAAATAATTTAAATTTGCATTTTCCTGATGGCCAAAAATATTGAACACTTTTTTAAAGATTTCTTAATCATTAGTGTTTCATCTTTTGAGAACTCTGTTTAATTCTAAACCCCAGTTTTAAAAAGAGTGGGAGTGTTTTGATGACAACATTCCATTGTTGTTGCTGCTGTTGTTTTATATTCTATCTAATAACTTTTTGTCAGATATATAATTGGTGAAGATTTTTCATCATTATGTAGTCTCCCACTTTGCTAGAATTCTGTTACCCTTTGCTGTGCAAAACAATTTCCCCTTCATAAAGTATCACATATTGGCTGTAGGCCTTAACGGCTGCACTATTGGGGTCCTCTTCATAAAGTGGTTTCCTATCCTGAGTTCACAACTATTGCTTATTTTCAGTTCTTTCAGATTCAGGGTATCTGGTCTTATGTTGAGGTCCTTGATCCATTTGGAGTGCAGTTTTGTGCAGGCTGGTAGATAAGGATATATTTTCATAATTCAACATTCAGCTATCTGAGTTGACCAATTTTTTTTCTAAAGTTTAAGAGTGTTTTCAATAATATGCTTTCCATCTTCAAAAACAATGTTTTCCCTCTGATTTTATCTCCTAAAAGAGTAGATATGAATAAACTGGTTGTGCAAATAACTGAAAATTCAGTATAAATTCCTATTAGAAGTACATATATGAATATATTCATACATGTGGCTAAAATAATCAGAGAAATTCAGTGCATTTCATTCACCAGTGCTTTTCTCAAATTGAGACAATATAATGTAAGTGAATTTTTAAAGCTTATTGAATTTATATTTTATTATATCTACTAAAAAGGTCATGATTCTTAAACACCAATTTATTAACATTCTCCAGTAAACAAATCCACAGGACATGGCTAGAACAGTATGAGATTTGTTATAGAAGGTGCAAAAATGAGTGCCATGGCATGCTATCTAAAAACTGTGTAATGGGAAGGCTTATGATGTAACTTATTCTGATTTTAAAGATATGGTGTTAACAGTCAAGGATAGGGAAAAGTTTCATATGAGTCACTAGTTATCTGTTCCCTATCCTTGGCATTACCTAGAGGAGCTTTCATGAATACACTAAATCCGGTTTTGTTGACAATGAACATTAACCATCACAATATGCCATAGTAAAAGTTCAAGGAAAATGATCAAATGTGTCAATATTAGTAATGATATTGTTGACAAAATAGCCTCAAATATGTTTTAAAAAATCCTTATTCAGGCTATGCTTTAAAATATAAAGTTCCTTCTGTCTGAGTAAAGAATAGAGAGAGGGGTCACAGCTCATGCACTTAAAATCACATTGGTTTTAAATGTAACCAAGAACATGGAGGTAATCAGGTAAAAATGAATCTAGATAGTGTGTATACCAAAATGTTAAGGTTATAAACATAAAAGCTATTTTTTCCAGCAGAACCTCCTTGCTCCTGAGACTGTAGACCAGGGGATTCAACATGGGGATGACCATAGTATAAAACATGAACACAATCTTGTCAGTGTCCATTGCATGACCGGAACTTGGCTGTAAGTACGTGAAGATAAGAGTCCCATAGAAAATAGTAACAGCAGTTAAGTGGGAGGCACAGGTGGATACAGCCTTCTGGTATCCTGTACCAGAGTGCATCCTCAAGATGTCAATAAAAATTATTGTGTATGACACTAGGATAATTATTAGAGTACAAATATATTAAAACTGGCTAGACAAACAGAAACTAGCTCATTCACATGTTTATCAGAGCAAAAGAGAGACATAATAGCTGGCAAATCACAGAAAAAATGATGAATCACATTATATTTACAGAAGGAGAGACTAAATGTATCCCCAATGAAAACAAATGCATTCAAGAAACCAAAGATATAACAGCTTATGATCAGACACACACAGACACATGTAGTCATGGTGGTTGCATAGTGTAGGGGCTTACATACTGCAGCCTAGCGATCAAGGGACCATTGAAGCCAACAAGAAATTTTCCACCGTGGCAAAACCTGTGAAGAAGAACATCTGAACAGCACAGTTTTTGTAGGAAATGACCTTGCCTTCTAATAGAAGCCCAGCCATGACTTTGGGGGTAATAGCTGAAGAGTAACCAAGATCAACAAAAGAAAGATTACCCAGGAAAAAGTACACGGGTGTGTAGAGCCAGGAGTCCAAGAGAATCAGCAGGATCATCCCCAGGTTTCCCACCAGGGAGATGGTATAGATGAGGAGGAAGGTGATGAAGAGGGGAAGCTGTAGGCCTGGATCATCAGTGAGTCCCAACAGGAGGAACAGTGTCACTTCTTTTCTGTTCTCCATCATTGTCATCTGACAGCACTAGATGTTCTGTGGCAATAAGAATGTGGACAGATTCATAGCAGTTATGGAAATAGAAAATTATTGACACAATATATAGACATTCATTATAAGAGCAATATGGTCTAAAGATACTCTACAAAAGCCTGAATATTTTAACTCAGTTCACTATAATTACATATATACATTATTATGCCGTTGAGTCTGAAAATGCTAATGAATCATACATGAAATTTAAAGTTTTATCCATGTATTAACTGAATCTTAAACAGGTTAATGATTTAGCCAAAAATACTGTGTAAATTAATTTTTCTTGCTGTTCACTTGTAAACTCAGTAAAGTTTGTCACTTCCACAATCTTCATCTGTCATGATCTGAATATACATGTTAGATTGCATTCACTATTATCTCTCAATAATGGTGCTAGCTTAGAGATTAGAAAAAACAGTCTCACCCATCAATTCATTTGATACAATTCTATGATATGAACAAGAACCATTTCCTTTTCTTCAATTTGTAGGGTTTATACTTGTTTATTTTTGAACATCCTCCTCTGATAGGTAAAAATAGAGTGATAATATAACATTTATTATTTTTTCCTTTGTTACTCTGCAGAAATAAGTTATATATATATATATTCCCTATATTGGAGAACTTCATGTTTACACCTCAATTTGTCATCAGATGTTTAGAAGAAGGGTGAAATCAAATTTAACTATAAATAAATATATTGACTACAAAGTCAATATATTTGCCTAGACCTTTGTATGAATTACAATTCTACTTTAAATGCTTATTATTCAAGCTTGTCAGTTATTTTGGATAAAAATCTGTTAGTAGTTAGTATGCAATCATCAAGTAAGACATAGAGTGTGACCTAGCTATAATTTTAGGTACAATTTCTCAGATTGTACTCTAAAGTTTTCAAATTCACTAAGCTGAGAAAAAATTGAATTATCAATAGTAGAATGAAGTAATTTCCAAGTTTGTTATATATGCTCTTTTTTCATATAAAGGTTGCTCACCTCATCCCTATTGGTTTAACAAACACAATAACATCAGTTCTGCCTCAATTTTGTAAATTCTAGCTTTAAAATCTGGATGGGGTGCTGGAGGGCTGGCTGAGAGGTTAAGAGAGCACTTAACTGCTCTTGCAGAAAATCTAAACTGCAGTCCCAGAACCCACACTGGGCAACCTGTAATTCTAGCTCCAGAGAGATCCTTTCCCTCGTGCTCTGTGGCACATGAACTCATGCATAAACACACAAAGACACAAATACACAGACATATAGGTAAAATCTGTAAACAGAGACATTTGTGCAAATCATGATTTAAGACTAACAATTTTAAAAATCAATCTAATATTTTTCTTTGAATATTTTCCCTCACCATGGTTGAGCATCACAATTCCTCAGGTCGGAAGGTCTTCTAAACTAAGAACCAGACCAACAAAGTGTGACCTGAAGACTATTTCCTCTAAAATGATGATGGACTGTGAAGTCCTATTAGATCACAGAGACTAATGCTTGGAGACCTGAAATGCATCATACAGACTTGGGAGCTCTGGAGATTTCTTCCCAGGAGGTGCTGTGATGATCCTGAATCTAAATATTGAAAAGGAAGCAATTTGTCAACCTGTGGGATCAGGTTAGCTACTTCAGTGTGCACCAATATGTTTCTATTACTTGTTACTTTTTGTTTTTCAAAATGGTCTAATTAATGCTCTGTGAGATGTGTAACTTTTGTGTATAGTCCTAAGAATGCAGTCAAATATTGAGCCCTATATCTGCTACTATAATCAAGTAAGGAAAGCAAACTAAAATTTTGTTTGATAATTGTTCCTTCCACCTACAACTCACCTTGTCAGTTAAATAACTGATACCACTTTTGCAGAAAGTTCCTAACCATAACATAACTTTGAATCTGTCTTTCATTTAGCAATTGAGAGCCATCTGCAATACCGTTTGTGACAGTGATATCTTGTTTTTCTCTACCATGTGTATGTATTGTGAAATGCCTGTGTACATGTATGCAAATTGCATGTGTGTGAATATATGCATGTTCTTGCTTTCTTCTCTTTTCCTACAATAAAACATTGGCCAAAAACAACTTAAGAAAGAAAGTTTTATTTAGCTTATGTTTCCATATCACAATACATCATTGACAGAATCCAAAGAAAAAACCTGGATGCAGGGACTGAAACAGCAACTGTGGAAGAATCTGCTACTAGTTTTGTCCCTCTGGCTTGCTTTGTTTCTCATGCCAGCTACTTACACGGCAAGGCCTTTTGCCTTTTGCCACTGAGCCATCTCCCCATCCTATAGAATCAGTTTTAAGGAATAGGAATGTGCCATTATATGGATATCACATATTAGTTTTTCTAGTTTGAATCAGAACATTTGTATTGATGTTAGAATTTTATTATAATGATGAATAAGGGTATTTAAGTAGCTTATGAAGAAATCTTAACAGATTTTTGCATTTATTAGTATTTAAATATTTGAGGATTTTATGTATGTATGCAAAATACTATAGTCAAATCTTTCCCCCATTCCTTCACATCCAAATACTCCCATACACCTCCACCACATTTTTCTCCAAACTCCATACAACCATTTTAAAACCAACTTAGTCAACTTAGTGCTGGTTCAAGCTACAAAACCAAGCAGATTTGCAAGATATGCACTTTGGTTCAACAGTGGCATGATCCACAATTACATTCTAAATATTTGTCATTATACCACAGGTAAGTGTAAACTTCATGCACCATCAAGGAAAATTCTCTTTGCAAAACACAAAGAACTATAGAAAACTACAATAAATCAAAATGCAGAGTTGTATCCAGTCCCCATGGGTATATCTACAATATAATTCTTATATCCACAGGTCAAATATCATTGCAGAAGAGGAAATAAAAAGACTGTAAGTGTCAGTAGATCAGATAATTTATTGTGAGGTTGTGTCTTCTGAGAATGTCAGAAACTATACTCATAAAGGTTCATCAACATTATTGCCCAAACACAAGTTGAATGAGAACAACACCAATAGAAATGCTAAAGTAGATTGAAAAAACCCATGAAGCCTCAATTCTACATGAAAAGCTACCAGCAAGAGTTGTTAAGGAATCCTGAGTACAGGACCATCCCCAGGGAAGCCCATGCCACTTTGTTACTCAATACGAAATAGTGAGTCTTGAAACACGTACAAGTAACATTATACAAACTGAGCAGTTGTAGATATGTACTTAGACACACACACATATATTTTTCAATGGAAGACATTAAAAAACAACAAGAAAAGGTATATAGGAAAGTTTGGAGAAAGAAATGGGAAGGGTGAAATGATGTAATTATATTATAATATCAAAACTAAAAATAAATATAAAACAATTACTATGTTTCTATTACTAGCCTAGAAACCCTGCCACATAATCATTAGGTCTTATAAGTCAAAGAATTATTAAGTATGAAAATTAAATATACTGACATTTAATTACATGTGAAGGCTAAAGAACATAACAGGTAAGATCGAAAACAATGTCCCTTTAAAGGCAAATCTTAACTCTCTGTCATGAATGAATTCTATTTTATACTTTTTACATCTAACCTAAACTGAGTATCTGAAGATAAATCTTCTGACTGATTGTTTGTCTGTGTTAAATATATTGTCTAAAATCAACATGGATAGCTGAAAATTATTAATACAAGAAGCAAACTGAATGCCAGTTAATGAGACTTTATGAAAATAATCTGTATTTCTGAGTTTCAGTATAGAGACAAGAATTGGACCTATATGGTTTATATAGTTTTAAAACTCATGAAAAGAATCATTGATGTTAAAAACAACAGTGCTTTTGATAAAACCCATAGGCCACACATGGGCTTTTGGTTCCTCCATTCCCTCCAAAGGCACTAAACCTCTCTCTGTGGTTCACCAGCTGAGAGGTAATTTCCAGACCTACAGAACTGAACTGATACATGCCACATATTCCTTTATCTCCAGAGGCTTCATGGATTGGGCTATCAATACTGTTTGATATTTTCATTTTTATTACCAAACAGAAGCCATTGTTTTCTCATTGTTTCAGAACTATGTGATAATGGTTGATCTCTTGTACAATTTAACCCATCAATCATTAGTTCATAAAGCATATCACCCACTCCAGAAGAACCTCTACTTGAATAATTAAAATCTTAAATCAGGATTTCTCATTCTCATAACCAGTTGTGGCTTGTATAATTTATATGGATTTTATAAATGTTGTAATCTCTTTTTATTTAGAACTACTAAACTTTATTTTCTTATTGTTTATTGAACTATATATTTTTTCCACTCCTCTCCCTTCCTCTCCCCTCCATTTCTACCCTCTTTCATGATACCCACACTCCCAATTTACTTAGGAAATCTTGCATTTTTCTACTTCCAATGTAGATTAGATTCATGTATGTCACTTTTTGGTATTTCTTTGCTGTCTAGGTTGTCGAAGATTGTGAATTGTAGGCAAATTTTTGTGGTTTTTTTGCTCTATGTCTGAAAGCCGCTTATGACTGAATACATATTATATTTGACTTTCTAAATCTGGGTTACCTCATCCAATGTAATGTTTTCTAGATTCATCCATTTGCCCACAAATTTCAAGATGTCATTATTTTCTTCCATTGTGTAGTATTCCATTGTGTAAATATACCACATCTATCAATTCTTCAGTAGAGGGGCATTTAGGTGGTTTCTTGGTTCTGGCTATGAGAAAAAAGCTTCTATGAACATAGTTAAGCATATGTCCTTGTTGTATGATTAAGCATTCTTTGGTCATATACCAAAAAGTGGTATTGCTGGATCTTGAGGTAGGTTGTCTCTTAATTTTCTGAGAAATTGCCATACTGATCTCAAAAGTGACTGTACCAGTCTGCATTTCCATGAGCAATGAAGGAATGTACCCTTTATCCCACATCCTCTCCAGCATAAGCTGTTATATTTTCAATCTTGGCCATTCTGACAGATGTAAGATGGAATCTCAGAGTTGTTTTTATTTGTATTTCCCTGGTGGTTAAGGATGCTGGCCATTTCCTTAAGTGTCTTTCAGCCATTTTGGATTCATCTGTTAAGAGTTCTCTGTTTAGGACTGTATGCAATTTTCAAAAAACTGTTATTTTGATTATCAATTTCCTGAGTTCTTTGTATATATTGGAGATCAGCCCTCTGTCTGATGTGGGGTTAGTGAAGACCTTTTCCCATATGTAGACTGCCATTTTGTCTTATTGACCATATCTTTTGCTTTACAGAAGCTTCTCAGTTTCAGGAAGCCCCATTTATTAATTGTTTCTCTCAGTATCTGTGCTGTTGGGGTTATATTTAGGAAATTGTCCCCAGTGCCATTGCGTTCAAATGTACTTTCTGCTTTCTCGTCTATGAAGTTCAGTGTGGTTGCTTTTATTTTGAGGTCTTTGATCCATTAGGACTGGAGTTTTGTGCATGATGATAGATATAGATCTACTTTCATTCTTCTACATGTTGACATCCAGTTATGCATGCACCATTTGTTAAAGATGCTTTCTTTTTACTATTTTATATATTTTTTTGCTCCTTTGTCAAAAATCAGGTGTTTGCAAGTGTGTGGATAAATATCTGAGTCTTTGATTTGGGTCCATTGCTTCTCCTGTCTGTTTTTATGCCAATACTAGGCTATTTTTAGCACTGTAGCTTAGCAGTAGAGTGTGAAGTCATGGATTGTGATGCCTCCAGAAATTCCTTTATTTTACAGGATTTTTTGGGCTATTCTAGGTTTTTTGGTTTTCCGTATGAAATTGAGTATTATTCTTTCAAGGTCTGTGAAGAATTTTGCTGGGATTTTGATGGGCTTTGCATTGAGTCTACAGATTGCTTTTGGTAAGATTGCAATTTTACTATGTTAATTCTACCTCACCAAGAGAATAGGAGATCTTTCCATTTTCTGGTGATTTCTTCAATTTTTCTTCAAAGATTTGAAGTTTTTGTCATATGGGTCTTCCACTTGTTTGGCTAGAGTTACTCCAAGTTATTTTTTGTTATTTGTGGCTATTTTGAAGGGCAATGTTTTTTGTGATTTCTTTCTCAGCCCATTTATCATCTGTATAAAAGGAGGGCTACTGATTTTTTTGAGTTAATCCTGTATCCTGCGACATTACTGAAAGTGTTTATGAGTTGTAGAAGTTCCTTGGTAGAATTTT
The DNA here is from genome assembly GCA_001685095.1 of Ellobius talpinus. Classification (NCBI taxonomy): domain Eukaryota; kingdom Metazoa; phylum Chordata; class Mammalia; order Rodentia; family Cricetidae; genus Ellobius; species Ellobius talpinus. The sequence goes on from LOJH01026208.1 coordinate 18,475, forward strand.
TGGGA
>LOJH01026209.1:0-18479 GCA_001685095.1 Ellobius talpinus
ATTATAGGCTCAATGACCTTTATTAGTGGCTAGAATCCACTAATAAGTGAGTACCCACATAAGGTAACTTTCATAAGAAGCTTTCTTAAATCAAAAATTGGAAAAGAAATGGTAGTATGTCATCTTACTCAAACCTTTGATTGGATATCGTCTCATAGAGCCCAGATTCTCTCCCCTGCTGTTCCCCTTGTTAAGATACATCAGGGGTGGAGATGTTGCTTACTGGAAGATCCCTTGCCTAGCATGTTCATGTCTGTCAGCTCCTCCCCTATTCTTTTTTATTGGCTTTATTCCCTTTCTCATATGATGTATTTGATCAAATTTGTTCCACTCTCCCAATTCCTCCCAGATCTTCTCAACCTTCCTATCCACCAAACTTCGTTCTTTCTTTCTCGCTCTCAAAAAATAGTCAAAACAACAAAGAAAGATAACAGAAAGTAAAATAGCAAACAAAACTAAAAGTACGCATAAAAAAACAAAGTATGGAGTTGTATTGATCTACTGCTCCTTAGTGAGGGGCCTCCCCCACAGAGTGCAGACATACCCAGGGCCACTGAGCTGAAGAAAACTGATCTCCCTCTCTCAGAAGGTGCTCATTTCAAATAGCCTCTTATTACAGCTGGATCCCTCTGTTCACTTGAACAATCTGAAAGAATTTCAGTTAGAGGAAAAGTAATCTTGCAGTAGTCTTTAGCTGGGAAGCAAGAGAATCTAGGTATACTGCTGGAAAGTCATATGAGAAAGTCAAAGGTTAAGATTGCGAAGACTCCTTCTTCCTCCAGGAATGCTGCACTAGCTCATTGAAGATTAGAACTCTGGCTATAGACACTGTAATGCACTGCCTTCTATGACCATACTCTGAGCTTCATTGGATACACCTGAGGCTCCTGAATAAGCTCACTTGCTACATGTTTCCATAATATTATTTAAGGGAGATGGAGAGATGGCTCTCCCTTTGTAGGCACTTGCCTTGTTCAAGTCTGATGACCTGACTTCAATCCCAGGAGCCCCTGTAAAGGTGGGTGGAGGAGAGAACCAAATCCACAGAGACCTCCACATGTGCAGTGACATGTCCGCATACACACTGAATAATAATGAATACTATTTCATTTTTACAAATTAAATAATATTAATTTCATGTGTAATTTAAAAACTTAAAAAAAACTTTCAAGACCTGCCAATGAAGCACCAAGTAAAATGACTTTAAAGGGAGGATTCAGGACCTTGTTACAAGGCCATCCTTCTTAAGTTTTGTCTGATCAGACTTCCAAATAATAGTTGTATCTCTGACATGCTTTGACATGAACAGTATCTTTACATGTTCAGAGCTGGGAGCATTGCTGTGGTGAACAGTTAAGAAACATGTTGCAAGATTTTGTGGTTTAGTCTAAAATATAGTCTAAAATATAGACTAAATTTTCCTTTTAAAAAGTCTTATAATGTCTAATATTTTGATATTCTCTCAGTAAATACTGATATAACTGCATGGGAACTAAGGAAGGTATGAAATAACTAATTATCTAAAAGTTTTTATGTAAGTGAAAAACGGTATTTGTACATTTTAAGAGAACATGGCACAACGTCTTATAAAGGCCAAGACTGTAGAAGACAAAAGCATTTTTAAACACAGTGTAAGTGGTATAATTCAAAGGATCAAGTATTTCAAACCTGCCCTTCCTGATTTTACCTATAGTGTATTCTAGGTGTGAAGAGTGTAGCTGGGCAGTAGTGTTTGTGTAGTAAGCAGGAGGCCCTGGCTTGAATCCCTATTACCAAAACAGAGAAACAAAACCCATCTCACTTGGTGTAGCTTTGACATTTTAGAAAAGTAAGAAAATTGTTTTCATAACCTTATGCTATCAGTTAACATAGCTGCTTGTTGAAAATAAACCCATTTGTTTCAAGGTAGAAAATTAATGTGGTATATAATAATGAAAACTGTTAAGTAGGTAATTATAAAAATACCCAGATGTGTGTGTGTGTGTATTCTTATTAAGTTCACATTAACTTAGATACTGATATAATTCCTGGATCTAAATCATGGTTTCAGAATATTTAAAATATGGGAACAAAGAGTTCAGGGGTAGAATGTGCTTATTCAAGAACTGTGTGTGTTTAGTGAGCAGACACCAAAATAAAAACATTTACTATAGGACAAGTGCTCAACACTCACAGATATGAATTACAAAGATCATAAAGAGTCTAATTACATTGTTTCCTCTTATTGAAAAGCAGCATATCTTCCTCCTGCTCTCCTTGTTTGTTTCTATTTGTCCTGGCAGTCACCCATAGTTACACACTTACCTTCTTTATCTTTTATGCCTGCTACACGTTTTCATAAATGGTAGTAGAAGTGAGATTTCCCAGCCAGAGAAAATGCTTTATTACTAACAGCACACAGATAATCTGTGCATAATAGATTCCCTGGAACCTCCAGTTTCAGGGAGTGATGTCCTGTGCTCATTGAGTTGTGTGACAGCTCAGGAACTCAAGGTATAAGAATCTTTAAGGAACCGCGATTTTTTTGCTCACAAGAATGACAAGCTTGTTACTCTAGTGACAAAGCTGCCTCTACACCCAGGGGTCCTCTATCAGTATCTTCCAAGACTGTTTGAAAATGTAAAGATAATTCAGAATAACAGCTGCTGTAGAATACATCGAACTGCTTTGGAGAACTGTCTGTCTCTCTGATTTGTCTGACTTTGAATTTGGGACAGAGTGTGTTTTAGTGCAGTGGGTATCTTTTCTCCCCCTTTGGCTCACTTCCTCAGCCTGCTGAGATGTGCCCTTACACCCCATTCACTCCTGTGAGACCCGAAATTTCCCTTTATCCCCCCTGTTCTTCCTCTTGTATCCTCACAACTTTGCTAGAACATATATTATCTAGTGCTGCTCTTTCTGTACTCGCATGTTGTTTTAGAAACGGTATATATTTTTAGCTTCAGTTTGCTATTAGTGCCCTGCTTTTCTCTTGTTTACAAGAAATTCATATTCTGGTATAGTTCTCACAAAAGGCTCCTGACATCTTGCTTATTCCCAGCTATTTTTCTAGAGTCTTAACATTCGATTGATAATTTAGATTTCTCTAAATTCCATCTTGCATTACATTAACTCTTAAGAATATGATTCTATTAATACCTTGTTTTATACTTTCTTCTTGATGTCTCTTCTACCAGCCTTTTTTGTATAATTATTTTATTCATTTGTTTATTTTTGCCTTGAGATATTGTCATTTTTCTTCGTCCTTTAAAGTCCTAGTTTGCTCAGATAAGCCTAAAAGTTCATTGTTTCCTTGTGAGTACAAACTAAACTTTGTCATGTGTGGATTTAAGTTTTATTATTTTGTGAAATTAATGTTTGGTATTATACTATTAAACATTGGTTCCGTTCCATTGCTTTGCTCTCTCCAGGTACTCATTGTATGTGTCTGTGTCTCTCTGTGTGTGCTCTAACCTCTTACTTGTCTTTGCCTTTAGTCACAATCATTTCTCATTTTATTCAATCTTTTATTGAATTTTCATTCAAATTATTTTGTACATATTGTACTTCACTATTTCTGAAATCTTCCTTTTTGGTTTTTATGTTTTAAATATTCATATGAAGATTTCTTTAGGTATTTATCGAAGTATTATGCTTTGGGATTATTATCTGGTACAGAATTTTTAAACTATAAAATATTTTGATTTATGTTATCTTTTACTTCTTAAAGAAGTTTCATAGAGGAATGATTTTATGTATTCATTTTTAATTTCGACATTTTGTAGACATGCTTTCTAGATCAAGGATGGCCTTTCTGCAGCACAGTGATGGGCAGGCCCTTTAATAGATGGTAGTTTACAGAGGGAGGGGAGAAGGTGGTCAACTGTCGTCTGAACTGTAAAGAGCTTCTTACTGCTTTTCACTGCCCTATATTCAGCTTCTGTAGTTTCCTTGTAGAAGCCTTGCTCCCTCTGCTGCCTCTTCTGGTCCCACTCACTTCCAAGCCCCATCTTCTAAGAAACATGTTTTCAGTATTTTGACCTTTTCTGGTTGGACTTTCTCCCACTGTCCTCCAGCCCCAGAAATTAATTTGTGATTAGGGCCATGATTTAAAATTTACTACTACTTTTAGTGATGAAAAGTAGCCTGAGGATATTTTTACTTCAGAAAGAGAAATTAATAATTTATAAAAAAAAATTTTACAAACCACTTTTTAGAAAACTGTGGTGCTGTGTTCAGATACAGGGCCTTGCATGTGTTCAGCACATGCTAACAGGTGCTCTATCACTGAATGGCAAGCACCACCTTTGATAGCCCTTGAGTCCTCAGTAATCATCCTGCAGGTGTTCTGCTGGAGTCAGCAGCAGAACTGAACATACAGTATCTCAGAGAACCCAATAGCCATACTAAGACACATACAGAAAATGAGTTAAAAGTCTACTTTTAGTGTTTAGTTAAATTTTTTAATTTCACTAAAGAAATAATGCATTTATCTGATGAAGCATAACAGAGATACAAGGCTTTCTAGCACTGACTCAAGAGTTTGTCTTTTAGTGTGTCTCTGCAGGCATAGAAGAGGGAGTGAACAGTGACAGTGTTGCTTCTGCCTTGTTTGGGAATTAATGATCTTCCAGTGTTGTAGAGGACTGACTCTAATAAGTTCTTGTCCTAGTAAGTTGTTTTTTTCTTCTAGTTTATAGTTTAAATTTCTGTAGTATAAGTCGGGCCCCCATTGAACCCCTCAATTGAAGTGTTTACTCTCCACAGAATTTTTAATGTAGCCCCATAGTTGTTAATGATATGAACATGCATTTTTATTATATCTATTATGGAAAGGTCCAGGTGGTAAAACTTGCCATTTAATTACAATATACTTATTACTATGATCTAGGCAAACTGAATATGGAATGATACCCATTCCTCTTGGTAGAGGGAAATACTAACAAACAGAACCATGTTGAAAAGTTGTCACTGTTTAAAAGGAAAGCTAGTATTTTTAGTTTTTGTTACTTAAAAGAAGGCCTGCTGTACGAGTACACTGTGGTGGCCAATAAAGTATGGTGTCTCTACAGGGTCTCTTGCTCTCTTTTCTGAGAAGGCACCTAAACAAATGGACATGGGTCCCAGTCACCTGGGAATCCTATTTAAGTGCAGATTATGGTTTTCAGGGTCTAGAAATGGACCTGAGGTGATGCATTTCAGGAAATCTGAAGTGAAGCCAGTGTCTTTCTGAGAACCACTAGGAAAAAATATAAACCAAAAAGTTCAGTCTAGAATTGCAAGGAAATGTTTCTGGATCAGGTGAAGTATCTGAACTCAGGGTCTGCAGTGGGTAAGCTGTTCATAAACCTAGGGAGGTGGACATTCCACAAATACAGAGGGCAAAATATTCTCCTTACTCTGCAGGAACATTTCAGGGACTGATTTCCTTTGGTTTTTGTTTCTCCTTTACTGTGTATTGAATTGAACTATATTTTCAGGATTATAGCTGCATGCTAGTACTAATAATATAGTATTCAACATAGGACAATTAAAATAAGTGATAATAAATCTTTTGATGAAAGAATTATAAGAATTTACAGCTTTAAGTGAGATTTGCTTTCTATTAATAGTTGAATGGCAAAAGAACTCTGGAGCCATGCCTGCGGGTTTTATCTCCCCACAGAGGTCTCATTTGTGTTTCTTACATTGTATAACATTCGAAAGTGATGACCTACTTGTCTTTGTGGTCAGACAACACAGTCTGGCCGTTTTGAGTGTTGAAAAACAACTATCATCAATAGCTTGTTTAGTCCATCAGTGGTTTGTAAGACTATGCTGCTGCCTGCCAGCAGTGTAAATAAGTCCTTTGCTATTATATACTCATCAATAATGCTCCCAAGTCCTAATGAAAGCCCTTCCCTCTATTTTAGGGTGTTTTACATAGAACTCATGAACCAAACTTCTGTATTTTAGTTCTCAGAATAACAATTGCCTTTAACACAAACATAATCATAGTCTATACATTTGATATATTTTAGTATTAAGTTAACCTATCAAATGAACATGAAAACATGAAAGAAACTGATTTTCCACTATTCTGAAAAGTACCTTTCATAATTGAAAATATGTTTAAGACTTAGAAGTCTTAACCATGAGAACCAGCACAAATTCTCGTCAGAAATACTGCCATTCCTAGTGGCTCATTTTTGGATCTATTTTGATCAATTGCAACTTTGTTGCATGTTAAAATAAGTGATTAATAACTATTATCCAGTCTTCCAAGTAGCAGAAAATAAGACCCTTTCTCTGTCCACCTCAGTCCTTGAGATGACTGCCTGTTTCCTTTTTGAGGGAAAGTGTCTCGTGAAGAAATACTGTCAAACCTGGACTTTGCCAAAACAAGACGTTAAGCTGTGTTCAAGCTGTTACTAATAGGCTGAGTCTTTTGTTTGATACATATGATTTTTTTCTTGACTTTTATGCACCCATGCTTCTTAAAGTTTTTAAAAGTAAGCCCTCCAAATACACTGGAGTTACTTCTGTTGCCTTCATCACAGATTTCAAAGTCAGCCTCCCTGAACCCACATGGTAACCAAATAACTTTTCATGTTTTCGGTGTTATAGTTCAGAACGCTGTAGGTGTCGCCTCTTTGTAGGGAATCCCAGGAAATACGCTGCTCTTCAGAGGCTTTCTTAGGATCTAACTTACTGTGGCAATAGAGAGAGAATACGCAATACAGGTAGCCCTCCTCACCCCAAGTCAAAGTGTTAGGAGTCGGAGTAGAAAATGTCTATCCAGAACAGTACACTTAGCCCTGTTCATTGTATCTGACACCAGATTCCAGCTTTATCCATCATAGCCTGTGTATTTCGGATTTTAGGAAGACCACACCATAAGGATTAGACGAATAGGATTTTATTTTGTGACCTCAGAGAAGCACATAGCTGCTGATTCATTTTATTATTCATTTCCTTCTTTATGTACTGGGATATCAAAATAGTGTATGGATATTTATCAAAGTGTAAGGCTTTCTATTTTCTACAAGTATAGCATTGTCTACTCTCTACAAGTATAGCATTTTTATATATAGAGAGGAAGATATCATATGTAAAACTACCACAAACCCAGTGTGGGCTGTGAGAAAAATACTACAACTGTATGCTTAGAACCTCTCTCCAAAAGTCTTCATTGTGTACTTCTAAGTACCCTGTAATAATACATGTTCCTTGTAATGGATGAAAAGTGATGTTGAAAAATGATTCTAGCATCTACCTGCCATCAATCTAATGTTTATTAGCACCCGTCCTCCTAACTGGCTCTCTCTGACAATATTTGCATATGTTAATTAGCATTCGGTTTACTTAAAACATGAATCACAATATATGTATGATGTTTACAACAGACAGTTTTTGTTTGTTTAGGATGGATGCATTGTAATGCATATATACATGAACCTGGTATTTGATGAATCTATATCAAAATATTGTAGATTAATGCTACCATTGTCTTTTAACATTGTAGGAGAAGTTTGAGAGTTTTGGTTCATTTCCAGTTTTGGGTACCTTAATTATAGTATATCCAAGAAGAGGTTAGCAAACACAGTGGTCAACAGTGTGGAGTAATGCATTACTCCATAAAAGAAAATCCTATTTAGTACTTACTTTGCAAACTTCTAATTTGGTTAGAAAAGACAAATTAAAAGGACATTTATATATTTTCAGGTTTATTATAGGCTAATGGTTTAAAATTTGACCACATAATATTTAAAACAATCTTCAATTTATTCAATTTTTTATTCACTGTATCGTGTAACATCAAGTAAAATATAGTTTATTTCCCTTTTATTTATTTCCTTATCCCTTAACTGACTAGGGACCTTTTTCCCTAGAGACTTAAAACTACCCCCTTAAGGTACTGACTTGCCTGGGAAACAAGTCAGTGTCATTTGGCCTGGGAAGTTCCCTCTGTGTCATCTGAACAGGGAAGGAGAGGCTGTGCTGGAATCCTTTGTGCCTGTGGAGCGAAGGCTAAGATGCAGAGCTTGAAACCTACAGCTTCCAGGGAATCATTAAGTGGCTTCTCGCCCATGACCTGGAAGAATACAAGGTGGTTTTCTTTTTTCTGTAAATATTGTAGCTGAGGAAAACCTCACTTTTCTGTGGCAGTTTAATTTGAAGAGGATGAGAGTGCTGGCAACGCACTGGTTAAGACTGGGAGGACAGCTTCCCAGCGCTGCCTGCCTTCCTTGAGAGGATTCATTTCGTTCACATGTGAGATGAGAAATGAACTAAATGATCTTTGCTTTCCATGACTGGATGGAAGAAAAACCTTTATGTGCTTAGCATATGAAGTCTTGTGTTTTTAACTACTGCTTGATTTAGATGGCTAATGTGATTGAAATGTTTAAGTTGCTGTTCCAGGGGGCAGTGATGTTCTTCATATAAAATATGTGTATACAAATGGGTTTTATTCAGTACAACTTTGGGTAGACAACATATTACTATTTTGTAAGTTCTAAATATTTAATATTAATACCAAGAACACGTTTCATTCAAATATAAATTTTAAATTTAAAGGACACTCATATATTAATAACCTTCAAGGATATAGTTGCAGATAAATACTATGTAGTTTATTTTAACCTTCCTAATATTCATTTTAAAACAAAATTAAAATATTTAGACTATGCTTCCCTTAGGAATTTATTTCATTTTACAATTTTTATGAAGGCTAAAACATATAAAGCTCATTTAACAAATCACTCTGTACCCACCAACTAGAGAGCTAACAGATGTTCCACTTTTTAAAAAGCAGAATCTGTTAATCTGAAGCAAAAAGAAAGGATAGAATAGAATATAGCTTTATAATGACAAAAGGCCAACTCTTAGCTGCAGTTTCTGAGGACTGCTGCACTTTTTAATTTATGGTTAATATTCCTTAAACTTTACTGTGTAGTTAATGATGATGCTATTTGTTACATAATTCAGATGCCCAAATGTTTATTTGATATGTAAATGAAACATATATCCATTGATTTCTGATTTACATGGATCACCTGAATGATCCGAAGCTGAACAGTAAATAAAATGGTAAAAAATAAAGTCTATTATTTTCTTTGGCATCATCATAAAGAAATTGTACTTGTAGATGTTGTTTCCAATTGCACCAGTGGTTTGTATGCAATTTCAGTAATTTGATCGTAGCTGATGAAAAGCTGACAAGATTTCCACAGTGCCCCATTAGATGAAAGCAGCATGAAACCACAGGTTAATCTGCAAACAGATTTTCATGCTTATTACTCTAATGATTCCATCATATTTGATGTAGCAGGCAGCAAGGCAACAGTGTGCTACATTTTGATCTCTCTACTCATTAAATGATGTAGTAATTTGACTGACCTCTGACCAGGTGCATATCTGCTCATAATTGCATGTCATTCTGATGGGGAAATTACTTGAGAGAAACCAAAGTATTCATCCTGCTTTCTGAGTCAAAAAACTAACAAAAGAAATATTGCATTAATTTTCAAATGATGATATTACATTTAGTGCCTAGGCCCCATATATCAAAATCTGAAAACTACTCAGTTACTATATGCGCTTAATCTTAATGGTATCTGTGGATGTCAAGGGCATGGAGGAAATTAAATCGGAAAGTGCAGATAGACCTAAGAAGACATTATCTCTTGATGATTGCAGTTTTGATAGGTATTTCAGTGAATTTCATTTTCGCAGAATGGTGGAAGATGAGTTAGCCACCAGATTTTCTCATTTTTCTTCTACATGATTTATGTGAGTTGAGTATAAAACTTTTTATGGGAGTGCAGTTACCGAAGATGAGAGGTAAATTAATGCACTGGGTCTCCATCTCAGCTCCATGCACAATTGTCAGAGCTGTACATACGTAATGGTCCCCATCATTATTCAGGGTTGTTTACATTCAAAATATGTAATGAAATCTGTTCAGAATAATGAGGGAAATAAAAGTTTAGAAAATTGTAAAGGTCATGAAGTTTGAGAAATGATGCAATGCTCCCAAAATAACATTTAGGCAATATAAATTACATTATTATGCACCAACTCTGCCTCATAGAGACATGAAGATAAAGTGCTTTCGACTAGTAAAATGCTGTTAGCGCTCTCTGAAGTATGAGAATGTGTAAAATGTTTCTGATTTCATATTCTGTTTTTGTGCATATTGTGAAAAATATATTTAAGGGGTCTTTATGTGGTATCTGCTTTTATAAACCTCCAAGTTTTAAACATATTTTCAAGAGCTAAAAATTAAATTAATAACCATGCCATTATGAAACTAGTTTTTATAATTATTGGTCTAGTTTTCTATTTTGTTCATTCACAATGAATGTAATTTTAGTATTAAGTATTTGGAAAACACTTAAAAACATAATATAAAAATAGAATCTTAGCAATGGAAATGAAAGAAGACCAAATAGAGTTCATCATAAATTTATTTAAATATATGCAGTATTTAATATATTCTATTTTTGCTCTCATAAATGGATTACAAATGTATTCTCAGATTTTATACTGATAGACCATTATAAATAATTGTCTGATGCATCTTCTACCCAGTAAAATATTTAGTAATGCAAAATTTTATTTACATATTATCAAAATTGTTCATCAGAATAGTTATCTGAGTATTTGATATACAAAGAGAGCTTTAAAACATTAATATAATTTCTTCTACCAAATTCTGCAAGTTATAACCTCTTTGGGGGTTTTATTTACATGGGATGACATTTGTAGGCAGGTTGCTATTAGGTTTATTGAAAGCATGTCTTTGATATTTGTTAGAATCCCATTAAGAAACAATCTAGCCCTGAACATTTAAAACATTCACCCAACAGATTTTTTTTAAAAAAATAGCATGTGCTGCATAGTTTATATGCTGGACAGTGAGATCCTGAAGAGGCCACACAAATGGATCTTGCGCCACGCAATAGGAAAGGTGTATTTGTGCTACCACATAAATAATTTATTTGACTGAAAATGCTCTTTACCTTTCTAGAGACAGGTGTGGGGTAGTAAAATAACTGACCCTTTTTACTGATGTCTTTGTTTTGTTTTGATTTGTTTCTTATAGAGTCCCTGGGAAACAGTCTCAACTCATAGTTTCTTATAGAAAGCTTTCATACAAGGCATGGAGAAGTTCTTTTAGAAAACCACATCAAAATGAATATTTTTAACTGAAATAAGTAAATTTCACATGAAATTTTATATGTTTATATTAACCTTCATTCAAGTTCTTCAGTTAATCTCCTTATAAATAAATTGTGCTATTTGGTTTTTCCAAGGGGTGAATAAAAACGTTGTTTCTTGTATGTTATATTTTAAGAATTTAGTAATTTTCTCATAACTCTAAATAATAAATGTAAGTTTATGAGCTGTCTCTATAACCACTTATTTAGTTTTAATATAAAAGAGTGAAGAATGCTTGATAATTCAGAAAAAGAAGTTTTTAAATGCATTGTTGACTCGAGTCATTCATTACTAATCACTTGATGTTTACTTGGTTACATAAACACATAAAAATTAATGTTGGTAAAATCATAAAATCTCTTAGCGTTACTTGCTAAAATATTGAGTAAATTGTTTCCCCAGATCATGATGCTTTATTTTACGGTAAAATTTACTCTTAATTTATTTTTGAGATCTACTTTTGATGCTATTCCAAAGTATTTATTTCTTCATTTTTCTTTCATTCACCCAGTATTTCTTTATTATTGTTTTTAAGGTGTTTATACTAGTCAACAAAAGAAATAAAACTTATTAACATACAAATTTTTGCCTGTTTTTTAGAGTTATTAATCGTTTTTAATCATTTATCTATTTAGAGTCTATAACCACAAGACACTAGAATTATTTGAGGACCAGGATTTAGTCAGCTCAGGACATGTAAGTAGGCAGCATACTAAAAAAGTTTAACCCATATTTTTAATTAGAACACTGAGTCTACTTTGAATCTTGACTTGTTTTTATGTTCTGCCTAACTAGTTTCATATAGTTGCCTTAAGTCACATGACTTTTAATTATTGGTAACATCTTTTTTTATACAATATTTTTGTTCTTGAAAGCTGTATTTATAAATTGAAGTTATGCATGCTGCTTCTTTTTAAAGAATGACTTAAATTCTTTCCCTCTATACAGTTTTCATTAGAGCTCTAGGAAAAAGTCATCTTTCCTAAGCTCAACCCCAGTGGCGAACTAGAAAATATCCAAATATATTACTACTTAGACTTCATCATTATTAGTGTGCATCTTAACTAAGATGCAGGTTCTTTAAGGGTCAATCCACTTTTGTATTCTTTCTGTATTACTCTACATATATGGGACAAATTGTATTTTTCTTTTTAAAATGACTGGGTATTTTTTTAAGTTCTAAACTTTTTTCAAATATAGATTTATTCAGAATAAATACCTAGTCTAAGTTTTAAAACCAATTTTTATATGTAGGATTATTTAAATAAGTATTTTTATTTTCTGCAGTCAGCTCACTTTTTTCTCAAAATTCATATATTTTTCCTTGACATTTCAAATAAAGTAGCACAAAGAAATTGGTTAACCTTCTTATGAGTTCTAAATTATAGATCTCTGACTTCCTGCACATCTGGACACCTACTATGAGAATACAGTATTACTTAGTTCATTAGTTCTTTAAACAAATTCTAGATTTTTGTGGCTGTAGTTATTATGCTCTACTGTATACCTCGACATTGCTAAAAATAGATTGTTATTATTCTTATCTCATACATACTCATAAAATGCAAATATGTGAGGTTTTGATGTAGGAATTATTTCATAATGTCCCCATATATTAAATTATCACATTCTACACCTTCTGTATGCATGATATGTGCCACCTATGTCAGTGAAGTTTAATGTGAAATGTAAGAGGTGAAAATTTTTCTTTACAACATACCAAACTAGAAAGTTGGCTAAACTATATTTTAAGGTAGGTTTGAACACAAAGATTAAACATGGTGAAAAAATAAATATTCATTCAGAAAGAACTTGCTAAGAATCGGAAGGTGGAAGGTACCTTTCTTTCCTTTATCAAATGTCTGTTGCGTGGAGCGACCATGAGCAGAGGCACCTTCGTGATCTTGGAGAATAGCTTCTAACTTGACATGTGAGACAGCCCAGCTATCACTGAAAATGCTAACATACGGTACTTAATGAATAGGAGTGATCTCTCATGGATATTACTAAATGTGGCCAAAGATGGTATTTATGTAATGGAAAGTACACAGGCAAGCAAGGTGTACATACCATCAGACACGTGCTCCCTGAACAAGTTTTTATCAAACACTAGCCACCTGTCAGCTTTAGTGAAAGTATGGGGAGGTGAACCACATCAGGAGGGACGGCCCTGTCTTCATGCAGAGTGTAATCTAATACGGAGAGGGGTAGACATTAAAGACATTCTGTAGTCATTCTTTTGAACATGTCTTAAAGATAAAAACACTACAGGTTGATATGAAAGTATAAAGTTTTGATAAGATCAGGACAAGTTGCACTAATAGAAGCACAGCTAAAAGGAGGGTAGAGCACTAAAAACATTTCAGTTTTATTCTCAAAAGACCTAAGAAAATACATTTTCTCAACATGAGCCTTGATTTTTTTCATTGCTCCTCTGCAGTTCCCTTAAGTGTTTTTCAAAACTATCTTGCTCTCTGCCGTTTGCCACTGCTCTTGGTAAAGCTTTGTTTGCTGCACTACTCGGAACGGCCTCTGTGTTGGTTCCCTACCTTCCTTATTAGTCCATTTAAATTCATGGCTACAACAGTTGTTCCCTGGTGAAGGTTTCTTCTTGATTACTGAAAGAAAGCGTTAAATTTAGCTGAATTTCTTAGCCTAAATAGAAGTTTATGTAGCAATGGGAAGGAAAATATACACTCCAAAGAGAGATTGGTCTGGGCTGCGTAAAGGAGGGAGCAGCTTATTAGGTTCCACACTCTGGATTTTCAAGTGATTTTTATGAATGTATGAAGTGGTTGGCATATTGATGGGGGAACGCAACTCCCTTTCCACCTCTCGCATTATGGTAGACGAGATCTGCCTTTTGTGATATTTATTCCTATGATTTCCAGACTAGTGGTTCTCAACCTTCCTAATGCTATGACCTTTTAATACATTATGGTGACCCGAACCAAAAAAATTATTCCATTACTACTTCATAACTTTAATTTTGTCACTGTTATGACTCATAATGTAAATATCATATATGCAGGATATCTGATAAGTGACCCCCCACAGGGGTCGAGACCCATGGGTTGAGAACCACTGCTCTAGAAAAGTTCACCAAGGGGAGGAACTCAGAAATTTCAATGCAAATGGCATAGTGAAGTTGGGATCTTTTGAGAATTCACAAACTTCATTACTGTGCATGGTTGACTGTTAGAAAAATACTTTGGTACTTTTATTCCTTGATACATCAGGAAGAACCTAGCTGCAGCTTCAATAATGTCTCATTGCAAAGGATATTCTGTCTGAAGACACAACTTCCAAGATACAGCTTCGGTTTTCCTTGGTTTCTTCAGACCTCCCTCCTGGCCTCTGCTCTGGTGAAATCTTTCTTGCTTGTTGCCTGGAGTAACTATTCAGAGCAGTTGTGGTGGTGTCCCACCCTAAGCCTTAGCATATCTAAGTTCAGGGGTACTCAATGCCTAAAGTGACTTCTGCAAAAAGGAAATTTGATCACATTGCTCCCTGACACATTTTTAATGGATTCCCATCATATAGGAAAGCCCATTCCTTAGATAGCTGACCCCCCGAGTGATATATACCTCCCCTACCAAATTTACGTCCTGCCAGCTTCACCATTCTGAGCCACGAGTCCCTAGTTGTACACTATTTTCATGCTTTTGTCTTTGCTAGTTCATTTCCCCCTTTCTGACCAGTTGAGGGATCTTCTCCTTTGCAGTGGTTTCCTGGATCCACTTACCTCTGAGGATGGTCCTCTGTGTCTCTGTGCATATCTCCACTGATAACCCTACTTATCATATGATTTTATTATCAGAAACCAGAAAATATCTTCTCTTTTATATTTCTGATATATGATAGTAAGATATTTTTATAAATAAGTAAATGCTTTGCCAGAGTTTGATCTGTCATATTCTGTAAGTAGCAAATACAGATGTGTTAATTTTGTTTTTAATATGTGTTCCTCATCATGAAAAATTCAAGTTCAGCTATTTGAGCAGACAGCTGTTCTTAATAATGTGTGTATGCAGATTCCTCTCTAAGGTCTTTGCTACCTAGTGGGAACAGTGCCATCTATTGGCTATTATCCACATTGTACCAACTGTTAGATCTAGAACACAGCACAGTGTATTTAATGGAATGTTTTTAGGAAGCCACACCTATAAAAACTTTTATCACCAGTTTGCATAAAATGTCAGCATATTTGACCAAAAAACTAATTAAGTATTTAATTAGTTTTAAATTTAATTTTAATTTAATTTAATTCTAGTGACCCTTTAGAGGAGAATGATGCTGATGTAATAACAGAAAATGTATACTTTGGGGTTTGGTTTTGTTTATATCCTATTTTGTTCCTAAAGAAATTAGGACAAATATTATTGTTTTATAAAAATAGAACTAAACATTCCTATTCTTCTTTAGATGCAATTGATACTTGTAATTAAGATAATGTTTTACTTTTAAATAATTTAAAGTTCTGAAGGATCCATTAAAATTTTTTTCCTAAGCCATGAGTAATTGACTTTTAATGGTAACCTACATCCCAGTGTGAAAGGTGATTCTGGTATTTCTGAGAAATTTGTGCCACAGTGTTAAAAATAATAATTTATATCTTAACCTCCTTCATTCACTGAGATTGTTTCTTCTGTAGCAGATTTTCACATGTTAAATAAAACCATGTATAGCAGATAAAATTAGCCAATGAAAGTAAAACCACACTGGATTTTGCTACTGTCAGTCCTACTACTCAATGGGCATGAATAGTTATTACGGTGTTTTATACTTCAAATGAAGGTCTGCTACATAAATATTAGTATGCTTTCGAGCTTGTCACTGTTCTTACAAGTTTTAAAAATAGTTTGTTTTCTGTTTTGACTAGATTATTCATAGCAGGATACATGGAATGGTAGAAATACAATTTTTCAAAATTAGATGTCTTATATTTTAATCATGTTGACTTTCTGTAAGGAGGAATAAATACAGTTACCTCATTATATTGTGGAATCTTACACTGTTTCATAATGTACATCTATGAAACTAAGTATAAATTCCTGTAGTTATAATGCCCATGCAGCTGTAAAACCATAGTAATAATAATGAAATTCCAGCAATCATAACAGTCAGTATAAGTCTTACTGCATACTTAGCACGCACACACATACACCCTTATACTCTATGAGGTGCTCACAATAAATCTTGCAATAATATACTCTCAAGAAGGTAGAAAGAAAATTCTGTCATAAAACTCAGGAACAATAGCATCAAACCTCATACTTTTAATTTTGGGGGATCCCAATTACAATATTATTGAAAGAATTTCAGTGCTCTTATTTTCACGATTTTATAGATAAGGAAATTGAGATGTAGAGAGACTAAATGATCTGTTTAACATCCAGCAAATGATGAATGTCAGCCCACACTGTTAAAACCACTCACTCAAGAGCCAGGGTTTTTAGTATACTAAATTATCTTTCAAACAAATCTCAACACCTAAGTCTACATACTAAAAACAAAATTACAAAATAAATGAAACTAGCATTTAAAGGAAAGATTTAACATTCTTAATAAACAAGATATTGTTTACTTATGTTGAATGTCCAGTGTTTAACTTATTAGATGTTTCTCTGCCTCTTTTTATGCTTCATATGTTGCAAAACTGAAATTTATGTCATTAGATCTTAATTATAAAATTATCAGCTTATTTTAGTTACTAGACCATTCTTTCAGTGATATGCACACACTGGTACGACTACAATCTTTTTTTGTTTTGTTTTTTGTTTTTGTTTTTGTTTTTTCGAGACAAGGTTTCTCTGTAGTTTTGAAGCCTGTCCTGGAACTAGCTCTTATAAACCAGTCTGGCCTCCAACTCACAGTGATCCATCCGTCTGCCTCTGCCTCCCGAGTGCTGGGATTAAAGGCATGCGCCACCACTGCCCGGCAATACAATCTTTTTTAAATACAATTCAACAATTCTTTTTCTGTTGTTTTATTTTTGTGTTTGTTTTTGTTTTAAAACAGATTGTCACTGGGTAACCCACAGAGATCTGGACTTCATGATCCTCCTGCCTCTCTGCTTCCTATGTTTAGAGGTCACTGGAATGCATTATTGTGCCCAGCTCACACTAATCTTAGCTAGCCTCTACCTTCCTGCTAATTGCTGTTGCCATGACAGGGGCTATATGCTAAGGTGTCTCACCTCCAGGGTAAGTGTGAAGAGAAGAGTTGTTAAAGCTCAGTCCCTGTTTGTGCTGTGTGCAGGCCTCATTGTCCTCCCAGTGGCTTTCTGTTCCATCTCTAGCCAATCCCTCATTTGTACTGAGAGCTGCGGCTTGGTTTAACATGGTCTGGGTGCAATTAGAACAAATAGAAGTGCAAAAAGAAATATATCATCGCTTCCCCTCATTTCTGTTCTTGAGTCAAATAGTATTTTTTATTTACCTTTTATGAAAATTTCACATAGAATTAATAATCTTACAAATTTCAAGTAATACAGCTTGAAAAGTTAGAGTCTATATTCGAACATCCTTTACCTGTCAATTTTGAATTTATAACTGCAAAATATTTAGAATAAAATCACCAGTGGTGCGTGCAGGGCCAGTGTTGTCCCCATTTGGACAGCCTCTATAGCAGCAGGCTGGTACAGTAAAAGCAACTCTTGGCAGTTGGGGAGATTGCATAGTACCAGTTCGTATTATGATCACACTTATGGCACTAAAATTACATTGGATTGCTTGGAAATAAGCTATATATTTATTGACTTATACCAATATTTGATTTTTAGTATTTGAGTAAAGATGTATCTAAAACACCTCACAGAACTTTTGAGTCCCTGGGAATGTATCCCAGCACTTCAGACTTCATGGATTCTAAATAGAAACTTTTTTTTTTAAGGTAATGACAGAACCAGAATTGTTAGGTTTGGACAGTTTCCTGCAAGCATACAGGGACACAGATGATACTGAGCAGTGGGAATGTACCTGAGTATTTCTAGAGTCTAGAGTTTTTCCTGATATTTAGTTTGAACAACCCTAAAAGTCTGCTAAAATAGAACTAAACTTTCTGATTTCAAAAACTGTTTTTCAGTCTTTACTCTGGTATTTAGAGTAAAATATCTCCTAACATTGTAGAAGTTTAGAGGAATCTTGCTTTCATATGCATCTTGAAATACATGTCCAGTATTTAAATGAAACTGAAAAAGGGTCACTATTTTCCTTTTAAAATATTGCTCTACATGAAGTAGATTTGATTCTACTTCATGTACTGGCTGTGTGGGAGCCTAGTGTGTTTGGATG
>LOJH01026210.1:0-21892 GCA_001685095.1 Ellobius talpinus
AAGGCATTTACCACTAAGCCCAGCATTAACCAGCTTTTCTTAAATTATCTCGTCTATCTTTTGCCTCTGGACTTTTATCTTCCTCTATTCTGTATTCCTTTCTTCTTACTCCTTGGCTTGTTGTGTAGCTGAGTGGCTGCCCTGGATGTCCTCCCCCCTTTTTATTAGGCTAATCAGGTTTTTTAGACAAGCAAAGGAACACAGCTTCACAGAGTTAAACAAATGCAACATAAAAGAATGCAACACATCTTTGCATCTTAAATGTTCCACAGCATAAACAAATGTAACACATTTTCAACTAATATTCCACAACAGACAACCTTCCTTTCTGTATTTCATGCGATCTTCTATGTGTGCTGTGACCACATTTCCATCATACAGGACACTCATTAGCTAATTCGGGCCATCTATATCTTGCATGGCTTCATGTAAATATAATTCCACCTATAAAGATTCTGTTTCCCATGTAACTTAAAGTATCTGTTTTTCAACTTGAAATAGAAACTTTTATCTTGGGTGTTCAGGGGTGGGGCTTTGTTTTTGTTGTCTTTGCTCAGAGTCTACTCAGTTTGTGCAGTCCTTCTCCCTCTGTCTCCTGAATACTGGAATTACAAGTGTGTGCTGCCACTTCCAGGTAAAGAGCCATCTCACGAGAACATCATGTGGGTTATTGTGTAATACATGACTTCTTTTTCTTAGTCATATCACTGTTTTGATTAATGTTAGGATTATCATAAATTAGCTAGCTGTATGTCCTGGCACAGGCATATAATCTCAACACTCAAGAGACTGAATTTGATCACAAGTTTAGATATAGCCTGGACTGCATAGCAAAACCCTGTCTTTAAAAATACTGTAAATATGGACTGGAGAGATGGCTCGGTGGCCAAGAGCACATACTGTTCTTGCAGAGGACCTCAGTTCAATTCTCTGCACCCACATTAGGAAGCTTACAATTGCCTGTCACTTCAGCTCTAGAGAATATGACACCCCCTGACTTTGTCCTCCGAACACACATAATACATAAATTTAAGAATACTCTAAATTTGGATTTTGGGTTTTCGAGGCAGGATTTCCCTGTGTAGCTTTGGAACCTATTTTGGAACTTGCACTGTAGACCAGGCTGGTCTCGAACTCACAGAGATGCACCTGCCTCTGCCTCCTGAGTGCTGGGATTAAAGGTGTGCGCCACCACCACCACCCGGCAAAAAATACTGTAAATTTGTAAAAATGTACTGACATAATATGTAGTGACATAGGAAATGGGTTTTTTGTTTGTTTGTTACACATTCAAAATATTTTGTGGGTCAATTAGGAAAGTACTATCTGTACTATCTGTACAAAATAAGTAGCTTGTTTCCAGTATCCTGAATGTGCATTTGTAACTGCCTAGCACCTCTGCTGACAGCTAACCTTTTAAATTCATTAACTAAACAGGTTTTATAGCTGCAGACATTAAAGGCACTGGCTCCTGGACTCAGCTGTATTTGATTACTGATTACCATGAAAATGGATCTCTCTATGACTTCCTGAAATGTGCCACACTAGACACCAGAGCCCTACTCAAGTTAGCTTACTCTGCTGCCTGTGGTCTGTGCCACCTCCACACAGAAATTTATGGTACCCAAGGAAAGCCTGCAATTGCTCATCGAGACCTGAAGAGCAAAAACATCCTTATTAAGAAAAATGGAAGTTGCTGCATTGCTGACCTGGGTCTGGCTGTTAAATTCAACAGGTAAATGATTTTTTGTTTGATGTTTGGAAATTATTTCAATATCTAACTGATATTTATACTCAGGGTTACTTTGGGGTTTTTTTTTGTTTGTTTGTTGTTTTTGTTTTTTTACAAAGCTATATTTCACTATACTCTTCTGGGGAATTATTGGGGATTGAACCCAGGATCCTACATATACTAAACATACACTCTGCTACTAAATCACATCTCCAGCCTCTATGTAATTGTTGATTTTCTATTTTTTATGCTTTTATTTCAGTTTACCTGTACTTGCTCTTTTTTCAAATAGTTGTCCATGTTACATATAAGTAGCTTGTGACCCAAGCAATGGACAAAGGGCATTAAGTTTGCTTCAGTTCATCTGTATTAAAACAAGGTTATCATGACACTGTGTGGTGGTAGTTGCACGCCAGCACTCGGGAGGCAGAAGCAGGCAAATCTCGGAATCAGCCTGGTCTACAGAGTAAGTTCCAGGACAGCTTGGGCTGTTACACAGAGAAATACTGTCATGAAACACCCCCCCAAAAAGGGGGGGTTATGAAACCAGGATGGGAAGGTGGGCACACCTTTAATCCCAACACTCAGGAGGCAAATGTGGGCAGATCTCTGAGTTGTGAGTTCTAGGACAGCCAGGGATACACAGAGATATTCTGTCAAAAAAAGAAAGGAAGGTTATCATAAATATTAATTATTGAATTTTAATCATTTATACATATTACTCTACTTTTGAGCACTTGCATAAGTATTTTTTTCATAATGGATTTCTAGAGAAGGGAGACTACTGGAGTTTTCACATATTGTGCCATATCATATAGTACTGCTTCAGAATAGCATCGTGTGCCAGTTTATACTCCTGTAAATGTGGGGAGATAGTTTCTCTTGATATTGTCAATTTTCCAAAACAGTTGGCATTATAAAAATTTCAGGAACTAGATGGTATGGCACATGTCTTTAATCCCAGCACTTGGAGGCAGAGGCAGGATACAGAGCAAGTTCCAGGACAGCCCAAGTTACACAGAAAAACCCTGTCTCAAGCCCCTTCCTCCTC
The DNA here is from genome assembly GCA_001685095.1 of Ellobius talpinus. Taxonomy (NCBI): domain Eukaryota; kingdom Metazoa; phylum Chordata; class Mammalia; order Rodentia; family Cricetidae; genus Ellobius; species Ellobius talpinus. The sequence goes on from LOJH01026210.1 coordinate 2,784, forward strand.
CAAAAAAATCAGTTGACTGTTGAAGCAGTTATTATGTATTATGATGTAGTTTAAGAATGGAGTGGTTGTTTCACATTTCAGAGTTCATTTATGGTCACAAAAGATAAGTACTACTTGAGGGACTGAAGAGATGACTTAGCAGTTCAATAAATGGTTTTCTGTTGTTCAGCAGGCTTGCATACCAAATGTACCTGATGTTTGTGATGGCATCATTTGGGCTCCAATGAACTTAGATAGCTCCATTCATCCTGTTTTGCTGCCTGCAGTAAATGTAGCCTCTCTCAGGCTGGCTCTACTCATACTTGGAGCTTTTCTTCAATGGACATTCCTAGTTCTAGCACCTCCAACTTTCTAGATCTCTCTTATTTTGGGGAATTCAGCACTGCTGCAATGTTCTTTTCGAAGAACCTTGATAAGGCCTCCATGGCCATTTAACTAACTTACATTTGGTGTGCCTGATGAACCACATGGTGATGCCAATGAATTCTGCTTTTTCATCACTTAGTCAGCTTGGTCCTTTTCTGCCACAGCTGTACTTGGCCTGTCTGTGCCTTGGCAGCTCAAACTGGGAAAATCTTCTCTATAGAATCATTTTGGAGCAGGGTTAAATAAAAAATTTTCCTGAAACCATACTTTTCTAATTAAATAGATGATTTTGTAGTTATTAGTTAATTGCAAGTTTGGGTTGGGAAATTCACAAAAGTGTGTGTGTTTGTCTGTCTGTGTATTATATTCATAAATATATAGTACCATATATGCAATGACTTATTTGTACAATCTCTGAAAGACAAAATTTTATCACTGTCAATAGCTTCCTGACTCCAGGAAACTAGACTGGTTTTAGTTTACTTAAGTAGGATCCTTTACACAAAGTTCAGATCAGTGAACTAGAAAGTTATGATTGGAATAGTGAAGACAGTTCATGGAAATGTAATCATATGGTTAGGCAGTTTAAGACTTGGCTGCCATAAATGAGTGAGCAAAATATTTATTACAGTGTAAATTATTGACCTATTTACTTCCCCCCAAAACTCTTTCTTTTTATATAGATTCTACTTTTTTTTGTATTTGTATTGATTTAACAAGCCAGGAAAATAATTTTGAGCTATTGGAATGTTATCTAATTTCTTATTATTAGTTTATTCTTATTGTTAGCTTTATTGTGTAAAATTGTTTTATACTCCTTTAAAAAATAAGTGAGTAAGGTCCAGTGAGATGGCTGAGTGGGTTAAAGGCACTTGCCACCAAGCCTGATAATGATTCCATCCCTGGAACCAAAATGATGAAGAACTGATTCCTGCAAGTTGTCTTCTGAGCTCTACACATGCACTCCCCTCCCTGAACACAGGAAAGAAAGAACGAACCACACCACAGCTAGAATGCCATGCTGTCTTCAGGTTTCCTCCACCAAACATCACAGTCCTTTGGGTCAGAGACAGCTCATTAGTTAAGAACAGCAGGGATGGCTCATTAGTTAAGAACACTTGCTGCTGTTTCCAGCACCCTCATGAGAGGCCCACAGTTACATGAAACTCCAGCTCCAGGAGATCCACTGCCATCTGCAGATGCCTGCACTCACATAGCACACACATACCTGAACACATTAAAATAGATCTTAAAAAAAAACAAAAAACTTAGTCCATTGTTGTGGGGAGGGTGGATATTGTTTTTCAAATCAGGGTTTTCCTGTGTCCTGGAATTGACTCTGTAGACCAGGCTGGCCTCGAATTCAGCCTGCCTCTACCTCCCAAATGCTGGGATTTAAAGTGTGTGCCACCACACTGTCTTTATTTTTTATTTTTATTTTTAAGTATATAGATATTTTTCATGCATGGATATCTGTGTATCACATGCATGCAGTTCCTGCAGAGACCAGAAGAGGGCATCAGATCCCTGAAGCTTTGGCTACAGGTGGTAGTGAGCCACTATGTGGATGTTGGAAATTAAACCCAAGTCCTCTGGAAAAACATGAAGTGCTTTTAACAGCTAAGTTATCTGTTCAGTTCTTAATTCATTACTTTTAATTCATCCTCACGTGAGTTTTCAGGACATACGAAGATTTCAACCCTATTCTTGCCAAGATGGAACATAACTAGCCTCTAGCCTAGGTCTCTGTAGTTATTGTTCCCTAAAGCATCATGAGCTATGCCTCCACTTTCTGCATTTCTCTCAGCATTCTAGTCTTCCATCTCCTATCAGAACAGCCCGGTATGCTCTGCTCATCATTCCCAGGCTTCTCTAGCATGCACATCTAAACTCCTCCACATTCCTCCCATAGGCCAGTACCAAAGGCATATCAGTCATACTGTCAAGTTTATCACAGTGACAACCCTACCCTCCTTCTCTGTGTGGTATGTACTGATGAGCATGCAGAAGCCAGAGGAGGATCTCCAATAGCCCCTTCTTACCATTTTGTTATTCCCTTGAGAAAGGGTCTCTCATTAAACCCGAAGTTAGGCTGGTGACTGGAAGCCTCAATGAACATCCTTTCTCCACCCTCCATAGCAGTGGGGTTACTGGCGGGAACATGGACGTACCCAGCTTGGGGCTAGGGGTTTGAACTCAGGACCTCTTGTTTGTGCCACAAGTGCTCTTACTCACTGAGCCTGTCCTTATGTTTTGTGTTGCTAGGACAAAAAATGACAAAAGCCACTTTTGTCTTTAGCCTTTAATGGCTGAGCTATGGTGCCAGCCCAACAGAAACAGCTTTTAAGGAACGAAAAGGTTCTTTTGTTCATGTGTTCATTATAAAAGGGAAAGCATCATGGTGGGAATGTGAGGTTGCTGCTCACATTGCACCTATAATTAAAAAAGAATGGGGGAGGTCCCTTGCTTTCTCCTTTTTCCATTTTAACTCATTATGGGACCCTAACCTGTGAACTGGTATCACTCATTCTGAATGCTCTGTCCTTCATCCATTAAACTTCTCTGGAAGCAGGCTCAGAGACCCACCTCCAGGTCTTTCTTACTTTCTCAGTTGCTTACAAATCTAGTCAAGATGACAATAAAGATTAACCACCACAGATGTTTTATAACAAAATATAACACTTTGTATCCCACTCTACTGGAAAACAGTTCTAGAAGCTTGTTTTAGGGGCACAAGTAACATTAGGTCTTTAAGTCTAAAATTCAGTTCAAAACCCAGGAAACTAATAAATCATTTTTTTACATTATAAAAGGGAAAGCATCATGGTGGGAATGTGAGGTTGCTGCTCACATTGCACCTATAATTAAAAAAGAATGGGGGAGGTCCCTTGCTTTCTCCTTTTTCCATTTTAACTCATTATGGGACCCTAACCTGTGAACTGGTATCACTCATTCTGAATGCTCTGTCCTTCATCCATTAAACTTCTCTGGAAGCAGGCTCAGAGATACTACTTTTTATAGATACCACTTTTCTTGTAATTAAGTAGATTGGATCCTTGAAAAATAACGTAATTCTGTATTTTAAATGCTAAGCTTATAGCCTGACAGTGGTAGCGCACATGTTTAATCTTAGCATGTGGGAGGCAGAAGCAGGTAGCTCTCTCTGAGTTTGAGACCAGCCTGGTCCACAGAGTGAGTTCCAGGACAGCCAGGGCTACACAGGAACTCTGTCTCAAAAAAAGGAGGAGAAAAAAATGCTAAGTTCATTGTATAAGAATGGTAACAATAAATGATTCCTCTTCTATTTTCATACTTCTCAGATATAATTATTTGCCCTTATGTGAAATACTGGGTTTTTTTGTTTTTTTGAGATAGGGTTTCTCTGTGTAACAGTCCTGGCTGTCTCTATAGGCCAGACTGGCCTTGACACTGAGATCTGTCTGCCGCTGCCTGCCAAGTGCTGGGATTAAAGCTGTGCGCCACCACTGCCTGGCTCCTTTTTCTTTTTAAGTCAGGGTCATACGTAGCTCAAGCTGGACTGGAACCAGCTATTTAGCCAAAGATGACCTTGAATTTCTGATCATCCTGCCCTTACCTCATTGGTGCTTAATATTAGGATTATAGGCCGTGCTCTGTTTATATGGTGTGGTACCCAGGGTCTCCTGTATACTAGACAGACAAGCACTGTATGAACTGTACCACCTCCTAGACCAGCACTATTACTTTTTGAGAAGTGTAGAATTTCCTTGGTGACAGATCCTTGGCCGAACTCATGAATGGTCCTTGTGAGAAAGGAAAAGAAAAAATAGATAAAAGTACTTGTGTTAATTTAGTGTAAAAAAAGTCAGAGTTAGTGATTTGTGGCAGACATGGCACTAAGGCCCAGAATAACCACTCCAGACCATACTGGGGGTGTTATGTAATAGACATTATATAAAGTCTATAAAGGTGCTAAATTTTGTAATGTGGCCCCAAGAATTTAAGGTAAAGAATATAGGAATTTACACATTTAGAAAGAAAAATGTTTATAAAACTGTACAGATATGAGCCTGGTGGTCGTGGTGCATGCCTTTAATCCCAGCACTCAGGGAGGCAGAGGCAAGTGGATCTCTGTGAGTTCGAGGCCAGCCTTGTCTACAGAGTAAATTTTAGGACAGCCAGAGATACAGATAGAAGCCCTGTCTCAAAAAACCAAAAAGAAAAAAAAGTACAGATATGAACTATCGTTGACTCTCAACATGGCCATTGTCCTTCTCCTGTCTTAGTGATACAAACGAAGTTGACATACCCTTGAATACCAGGGTGGGCACCAAGCGCTACATGGCTCCTGAAGTGCTGGATGAAAGCCTGAATAAGAACCATTTCCAGCCCTACATCATGGCTGACATCTATAGCTTTGGCTTAATCATTTGGGAAATGGCTCGTCGTTGTATTACAGGAGGTAAGAGTTTGAACCATGTTTTTGATTATGTTTGTTTAGCTGTCATTTAAAAAGTAATTGCCTAGTCTATACGTCGTCACCTATGTCCAGGTTTTCCAGGACCACTCTCAGAATCTGTGGTTTCACTAGATTTACTCTTAAGACCCTCACATAGTTGTCTTGATTCCTCACATACATTTCAGTGAAAAATACCTTAAAGTCATCCTAGGGAAGAGGTGCCGAGAGAGGCTCTAACAGCTCAGCCCCTCCCCAGCCAGCTGTGACTGTGGAAAGTGGTGTCATGTCATCCAGAGAAGCTCATTCTTGCTCACATCTGTTGGCTGTCATCAGATGCCTCCATGTAGTTAGTAGGTGAACTACTCCTAGCACCTGGGAGGTGACAGCCTCAGTGGTGAATGACTCATCATTCGGTTCCCAGACAAGAGGCAAGGACTGACCTTGTATCCTTTTTAATGAGAGCCATAGTGGGCTGTCTTGTGAGCTTGTATGCAGATTGTGATTAGTTTTTCTCTTGCAGTAGAGAGGAATAGAGACATTCCTAGGAGTGACAAACAAGTACACAGATATTTACACCAAAAATTTCAAGAAAATCTTACTTCTTCTTTCTTTTGTGTTTGTTTGTTGTTTGAGAGTTTCATTGCTTGTAGCACATACTGGCTTGTCACAGTCCTCTTGTCTCAGATCTTAAGTGCCCTACCCCCAAAAGAAACACTATATACCGTTGTTGACAAACTCGCCCTGTTAGAGGTAGGGGAAATGATGGGTCATAAATAATAGATACGTATTTACTGTTAAAAAGAGAACCATCCAGGTTATAATTCTTTATGTATGAATTCATTCTTTGTTCTGTAGTTGAGTGAGCTGCTACGTACTGCTCCTCCATGTTTCTGCTCACTGTGTCTTCTCACTCCCCACAGGAATAGTAGAGGAATACCAATTACCATATTACAACATGGTGCCCAGTGACCCATCCTATGAAGATATGCGTGAGGTTGTATGTGTCAAACGATTGCGGCCAATCGTGTCTAACCGCTGGAACAGTGATGAAGTAAGTTGGAACCAAGTCCCTGTAAAGTGGTGAGTGAGTGAATGCTGTGTTACTCCATGCTTACCACGGTCTCTTTCCATTTTTCTTTAGTGTCTTCGAGCAGTTTTGAAGCTGATGTCAGAATGCTGGGCCCATAATCCAGCCTCCAGACTCACAGCTTTGAGAATTAAGAAGACACTTGCAAAAATGGTTGAATCCCAGGATGTAAAGATTTGACAGTTATACAGTTGTAAGGGAGAATCTAGACTGTAAGCACTTCACCCAAGGAATGGGTGGGTTAGCATGGAATAGGATGTTGGCTTGATTTTCAGACTCTTTGCCACATCTTCACAGGCTGCTAACAGTAAATCTTCAGTACTCTGCGGAATATAAGATTTGAACTTCCAAACATGTCAATCTTTATACGTGGACAGGACAATTTTGTTTTACAGGTTTGGTTTTATGAACTATCTCAAGACTCCAAGCCTGATAAGAAACCTCTGGTCTAACTTTGGGTACTCATTATTCTGTCCATAAAGTGATGCTTTCTGTGAAAGCCTTGAGAAAATTAATGAACTCAGCAGAGATGGAGAAAGACATATTTGCCTTCTATCAGAGAAAACATCTATTTGCATTCTATCTTTGTAAACAGCCTACAGATTATGATCTCTTTGGGATACTACCTGGTTTATGATGGTGCACTAAGCCTTTGATATGTACACCAGAATTCCTCTGCTGCCATGGGGCTTAGAAGAAAAGAATGTATGATTGTGCAGGAGGGTATTGTGGCTGGCAGGTTAAACATGCAATATCTGATCAACATTCGCCAATCTCATGAAAGTCATCTACCTTGTAACTATAGTAACCTCTCCACCAACTTTGTTTTTAACATAATAGTTGTAAAGGCCAAATAAGTTTAAAGTGTCCATAAATTTGGACTGTTTCTCTTCTATCACCATTTTGATTTCTTTTTTGGTAATTTTTTTTAATATATAAAACACCACCTGTCCAGAGTTGAAACTCACTGCATTAAACCATACTTTGGAAGAAAGCACCTCTTGCTGGAGAAGGCCTTGCTGTATCTGATAACAATGTGCATGCCTGTGATCAAATTCTGAAGTCTTTGCTCTCAGTATCTCTTTAAAAAGGGAAGTTGTTTATCATGTGTAATGTGCTTTTATTTTCAAAACCTGCATAATCATCTTTCTAGACATATTTTACTTGCATACTGAACTCTATTCCAAACAGCTCACATGGATCTTATCCATAATGGGGGGAATGTTTTAAAGTAGAACCATGTGTGAATTTCAGAATTCATGCATTTAAAAACTTTAGTCAAAAAAGTTCATTAAGATATTGCCTCATTCTTTTATGAAGAATGTCAGCTAATATAGATTTGTCAATAACGTAAATGTATTTTATATATCTAAATCTTTAGAAATTTTGCTTTTTACAGTTTCTGATCCCTAATTTGTGAAGACAAAGAGTCAGGCAGAAGTGTCCAGTATCTGGTCACTACCCATATCTACACCGCTGAAATAAAATGATGCTTTTTTTTTTTAATAGAGGGCTTGTTCTCTCAAAGAACAGTTCTGGTTAAAACATGCCAATATCATATTATTTAAATGTTTATTCTGTGCAAACAAGCCAGGAGAGGATCAAGTGACATTGTCTCTTTGGATGAAACATAAAGATGATTGCATTATAACATAGTCAACCGTTTTAAATAAATGGGAGGCTGTCCATCTATTCATTTATAACTAAATATAATACACAAATTCCACAAATTTGAGACTTGCTTTGACTATTTAATGAGTTTCATTTAGTGTAACCAAAGCCTGAAAACACAGGAGATTTGAATTACTTAAGCCAAGTTAACCTTGAATATATTTTTGCCTGAATAAACTAAGTCTTAAAAATCATTATCATCTTGATGATATACCTAACCAACGGTAAACTTCATTCTTAGACATGCTTAAATGGTGTGTGGAGGCCGCTATATGATGATTCTTTTCTAATTAGCTTGGTCTGAGGAAGGGGGGCTACCAGGAATTAATTCTAAGGCTGATAGTGAGTACTGGAGTCACTGCCTTCCCAAGCTGCCTCTCAGTACTCGTTAGAAACAGTAACATTCTTTAAAGGCCAAATGCTGCTATAGTCCTTACGTAGAACCCTAATGTCTAAAGGTGCATTAAACTTATTCTTTTCTTCTCCTCCCTCTTACTCTTAAATTTGAAATTTAAGCCTGGAGAGATGGCTCAGAGGTTAAGAGCACTGGCTGCTCTTCCAGAGATCCTGAGTTCAGTTCCCAGCAACCACTTAGTGGCTCACAACATCTGTAATAAGATCTGGTGCCCTCTTCTGCTGTATGCAGACAGAACTCTGTGTACATAATAAATAAAGCATTTAAAAATATGGGAAATTCAGTGAAATATTTGAAGACTATATCAGCCCTTGGGGCCAGTGAGAAGGCTCCGTGGGTAAAGGCACTTCTGCCAAGCTGCCCCCTGCAGTGCAGTCTCTGGGTCACATGTGAAAGGAGAGAACCAGCTATTCCATAATTGTCTTCTGACATCCACACACTGTTTGGCATGCATCCCCCCCCATGCACCTTCCCCTCCACACACACATAATGCACTCCACATATTCAAACACATAAGTGTAATTTAAAACAAAAAGAGTATAAACAACTGGTTAAAAAAAGTACTGTGTAGTTAGTAATTAATAACTTGTAAAAATCTGCAAACTCATTTGGTCCCACTCTGAATATGGCTAACATCAGCAATCCTTTTAAATCATAATATTTTAAAAGCCCAAACCCAACTAGCTAAATAAATATCAAATGATCCAGGAAGATACCACGAGTGGTTTGTATGGTCAGGTGTTGCAGGGGTACGGAACAGGTAAAGATTTGTCCCAGCTTGACTGTCTGAGGCTTCTACAGCACTGAGAACTGATTTCTCTCGAAATATTGTAACAAAAGTATTTCAGTCAGCATGTTATGTTATCCTTCCCGTGTCCAGAAACGTTCCTAAGCCTGTAAAGTGAGCTGTGGCTCAATCAGCTCTTGTCCTGGAATGTTCTAATGTTATTCCATCCTTTTTTCTTCTTAGATGTTTTTCCTTATTTAGAATAAAAAGACAGCAATTTTTCAAGAACCATGCATCTCTGGTTTGGCCCAAGATAAGTTGTTGGATATTGATTGTCTCTTCCAGGGCAGGTTTCCTAAGTGAAAACCTTGTTTTTTCCAGATATGTATTGTTTTGAAATGTCTCCAGATGTCTAAGATAATTTCAACAGAAGTTTAATTCATGTTGAAAGAAAGATTATGTAACCCTTGTAGTAACAACACAAATTGAGTCAGATATTAAGCAGTGATGGTTTGCTCTCCTCCTGGCTGTGAGGGGGTGGAGACTAGGCAAGCAGATCTTGTTCCTCTGGTGAAGTGTGTGAATCTGCAGGAATGACCATCCCATAAGGAAAGCTTATGAATATGGCTTTTGCAAAGAATTAGACATAATACTGTAATTTTAGGTTGTACTCTGTACTCTTTCAGTGGAATTATTTAAGCTCTTTATTGACCTTTGTTCTTCCCACTTAAAAGCTAAAATGTAGTATATCTTGTATAAAATGAAAATATTATAGCTTAGAGAAACTGTACATAAGGCATTGACTGGTTAAAAGGAGGCATTTTTTAATATGCAATTGTAAGACACCAAAAATATAGATTCATCTTTGATATGTAACACACTAAATGTATTTTGTACAAAATCTGATTTAAAAGGTGCCTTATTAAGTTTACCATTAATTGCTTTGTTCTATATACAGATTATGTCCAATGTATCATTTTTCAGTAAATAACCTTATTTTAGTATACTTCAGTGATGTGTTTTGTGATGTTCTTGGATTTATTGTGTATCAGAAGTTATCTATTGAAATTTTATAATAAGTGAGTCAGTGTACATATATACATTCCTGAATGTGCATTTCAGCTTCCAGAAACCTGGAACGTGGCTAGGTAAGTGGCCATACGTTTTGCCTATATGTAGAGATGATGAACCTATTATAGCAAGGGTATTTTTTTCCTTCTATAAAAAAATAAAGCGTTGTTTTCTGGTTATAAAAATGTGTATTTATAACAACTTTTGGGAAAAGCTAAAGGAAAGAATAAAGAAGCAAATAAACTATGTTTTATTGACAGGCTCCACTATTTACATTTGATTGTCTTTTTTTTTTTAAAGACTTACTTATTTTATGTATATAAGTGCTCTATTAACTTTATGCCAGAAGATGGCATCAGATCCCACTATAGATGGCTGTGAGCTACCATGTGGATGCTGGGAGTTGAACTCAGAACCTCTGGAAGAGCAGCCAGTGGTCTTTTTTTTTCTTTTTCTTTTTTTTCCCAGTTGTTCGAGACAGGATTTCTTTGTTTAGCTTTGGAGCCTGTCCTGGCACTCGCTCTGTAGACCAAGCTAGTCTTGAACTCAAAGAGATCTGCCTGCCTCTGCCTCCTGGCTGCTGAGATTGAAGGCGTGCATGCTGCCACCGCCTGGTACAGCCAGTGCTCTTAACTACTGAACAGTCTCTCCAGACCTACTGTTCACATTTGAATGTTTCTCTCCTGTATGTTTTTTTAATAGCAATAAGATCATGGTATTCTATTATGTGTCAGTTGAAGACACCATATATGGGCAGAGCATGGTAGCACATACCTTTAATCTCAGCACTCAGGAAGCAGAAGCCAGTTATCAGTCTGGTCTATAGATTAAGTTCCAGGACAGCCAGGGCTACACAGAGAAACCCTGTCTTGGTAAAAAAGAAAATCCCCAAATTCATTAGTCCATTATGTTCCACTCCCACAAAGGATGCCCTTAAATTAGCTCAAGCAGTCCTGTGCCTCTCAAGTAGAGGAACTGTAGGTGCATACCATAGGGTGCAATTTTAAAAGTGCAACTCACATCGAGACAGGGTTTCTCTGTCATGCTCGGCCCTGGCTGTCCTAGAACTTCCTCTGTAGACCAGGCCGGCCTAACTCACAGAGATCTGTGCTGCATAGTTCCAGGACAACCAAACCAGTTTTTTTTCTTTCTTTTTTTTCAAAAAGGCAAACAAAAAACTTTCAAAAATAAGCATGTGACCACATAGAGGAAATAGCTTACTTCTATGCTCTTCTGTTATTTCAGTTTTTTTTTATTGTTTGTGTTTTTGTGTTCAAAGAAAGGGTAAAACTGCGTCTTGCTTGTAGCCTAGGCTAACCTCAAACTCTATACTCTAGCCCTGCCTGAGCTGCATCTTCAGCCCCCTCACAGAAAAACAGGTATTAAGCACCATTGCATATAAACTCCATTTTGTCAGGTCCTGAATACAGATAGGTATTTTAGAATTTTATTTGCAGTGAGGGAAAGTTAAGGCTCTTGGTGCTGTCCTATCATTCATTTGCACTGTGTAGGGTTATGTTCTTCAAGGCTCTTCCTTGCATTTGATGAGGTACCTTTTAAGTGTCCGCAGTGCCTTATTTCCCTCCTACATTGAGGCTTGCCACCTGTCATGTACTGTTTGCAGTAAGTTCCCACTTGTACCCTCTGCTTTTAGGGAGCTAGACATGTTTCCATCTTAAAAGAGTTACTGGTTTAGTTATTCAACAACATGCTTAGAGACAGCCCAGTGTGTTCCCTGCTGGAGCCCCCATTTCATGTCATCATAAAACAGTGAATTAACTACTCTTATGTGAAATTAACAATTCAGAATAGAGTCTGCTTTAAGAGAAACTTGTATTGCCTCAGTTTGAGAGACTGTCAGTCCATTGTGACATAGAAGGCATGGCAGCTGGGCTTGATCCATGGGAGTAGAACCTGTTAGTGGTGGATCTGGAAGCAAAAGAACTGAGATCAAACTAGAATCTGATAACCCATTCAGGGTCTGCCTTCAGAAACCACTTCTGTTAGGTTGGTCACAGTCACAAGGTTCCACAGACTCAAAACCAGCTAGGAGATAGCTCATTCATAAAGTGCTTGTCACAGAAACATGAGAACCAGAGTTCAATCCCCAGAGCCTGTGTGAAAACTCAGACATGGTAGTGTGGGGCCTGATGTGGCAAAAGACAGATAACCCAGGGCTCACTGGCTAGCACCCCTTTTCTACTTAGTGAGCTTCGGGCCAGTGAGGACCACAAACTCTAAGCAGCAGACATATAGCTGCTCACAACCATCTGTAACCACTTCCTGGGATCTCACACCCTCCTCTTCTGACCTCTGTAGCACTGCACACTTGTGCTATACGGACATACATGCAGGCAAATAATTTTTTAAGATACTTCTCTCTCTCTCTNTGTGTGTGTGTGTGTGTGTGTTCAGAAAGTCTAGGAGGTGATAGATCCTTTGGAACTGGAACTTACAGGGAGTTATGAGCTGCAGTGTGTCCTCCGCAAAGGCTGTACTTTTAACAGTGAGCCACCTCCCCAGCACCTCCTTTTATTTTGTCATTTGAAATGGGGTCTCTGTGGTGCCTGGCCTGGCCTCAAGCTAAGGTCCTCAGCTTTACAAGTACCTAGGACTAAAAGTGTGTACCTCAAAGCCAACTAGAATGCCTATGAGAGAAATATATCTTCCACATGTATGTATGTAAATGGATTATTTGTTGTATGTTCCATTCTACTCTCTGGTTTTAACCAGTTTACTGATTTTTTTCTTTCAACTGCCAGATTTAACAATTTTAAATTTCCATCTGCAGAAACTTGCAAAGATACTATAAGGAATCCCATTTACTCTTCATGCAGTCTCATTAACTTAACATTTTGCACAACTGCTGTATGGGTTGGGTTGGGAAATCAACAGCCTGCTTGTGCTTTCTCAGCTGTTTGAAAGAAGTTAATGAGCTTGTGCCCTCTGAAGTCTCCAGGAATATTCTGTTAACCAATTATGTGCAGTGGTCAACATCAGGAAAGTTGACACCGTCACAACAGTCAATAATACCATGACCTGCAGGCTTCGTTCAGATTCTGCCAGTTCTCATAAAGTCCTCATGCGTGTGTTTTTCTGTTGTGTGCTATATGCTCTGGATAGTATAGCATGTTCAGCCCTTGGGTCTCCTGTACTTCTATTAGATAAAACATGTTTTATAGTACTTTTTCTCTTTTTAGGGAGGTGGACCTGATCTTGCTCTGTGGTTTCAAACTGATTTTGTTTGGCAGTCCCTGTGCTCTGTCTCCTGAATGTCGGCACATCTGCATGTGCCATCCGTGCATCCCAGTGAGATTCTCTGGCATCAGTGTGTCATTAATAATGTCAGTGCCAGCCACTTGTTTTCTGTGTGTTAGGGTTTTTGCGGCTGTGATAAAGTATTGAGACCAAAAGTAACTTGGGGAAGAAGGAGTTTATTTAGCTTACACTTATATCACAGCCCATCACTGAAAGAAGTCAGAGCAGGAACCTGGAGGCAGGAACTGAAGCAGAAATCATGGAGAAGTATAGCTTGCTGGCTTACTCCTCATGGCTTGTTCAGCCTGTTGTTTGTTTTAATACTATCCAGGACCACATTTCCGGGGTGACATTGCCTCCAGTGAGCTGGGCCCGCCTAGAAGATCACCACAGACTTGCCTGTAGGCAAATCTTAGGCATGTTCCCAATTGAGAATCCCTCTTCGCATTTGGCTAACTTGTGTCAAGTTAACATAAAACTAACAACATCATGGTAGCTTATTTCTGTAAAGTTGCCCTTCTGTTTGTATTGAGTACATTAAGGGGGATGCTTTGGACTACATAGTACTTGTGTATAGGTAGTTGTTTTTCTTTTTTTTTTTAAGTATTTATTTATTTATTTATTTATTTGGTTTTTCAGGACAGGGTTTCTCTGTAGCTTTGGAGCCTGTCCTGGAACTTACTCTGTAGACCAGGCTGGCCTTGAACTCAAAGAGAAATGCCTGCCTCTGCCTCCCAAGTGCTGGGATTAAATGCATGCACTGCCACCACCCGGCTGCAAGGTGATTTTCTGATACCATCATTATTCCATCCAGTTTCCATTGACATTGTGGCGTGAGGAAGCACTTTCCTTATATAGCTTTTTAGTATGGACTCCTAGGCTCCTATTTATTGGGTTATATCCCATTAGGCCACTGTGCTTTTATGCTCAGATGGACTCACACTTGTCTACTTGACACATGCCTTTGCTATTTTGAACACTTGTTGGCTTGATACATTGGAGGTTCTAAGCCCCTAGCATAGGGCCAGCCTTTTCGCCAGGGTTGGATGGATTCAGAATTAAGCCCTGAATGGCAATGAGCCTGGTTTATGTTTCCACTTTCCGGGGCTGCTGATGGAATTCAGTGGTAGAACACTTGCCTACCACATATGAGGCAACACAGATTTTTAGAAAAAAAAAAGCAACTTCCCTCATTGTTTCTAAAGATGTCCATGTTCCCAGATCTTCAGTTTGTGAAGTTTGGGGTCTTGTGCATGACTGTACTTTTCCACAGATGTTTGGCAAGGGGTAGTAGAGTTGTTCATCATTGCCTTAACCTGTCCTCATCTCCCTGAGTGCCTCAGCTTCCCATGAGGGGCAGGTGATGGGACAGGACCAGTTAGAAAAAAAAAATCAAAAACAATCCTCATCTTGTCTGCTCCAAATGATTCTGGCTTTCCCCACACCTTTTTGTTTTAAACCAGAATTCCAGAGAATTCTGTCACTGGAGTTTTCCTGATCAAGGGTGGAAAATTCAGGCTAAAGCCAGGTGAAGAGCTTTCATGCTTTTGACAGATGAGTCATAAAATAGGAGAGGGAGCCTCTAATAATGCCACTCTCATCACCCAGAGTCTCGTGCATGCTAACCAAGGGCTCTCCTAGGATGCCACACACTTCTGAACACCTCTTAGACTGTATCCTCAAGTAAAAGGCGTTGTGTATCTAGCCATGACTATATAAGGTCTCCTGTGGTTCAGCTCTTTGCCTTCAGAGGGTCAACAGCTGTCCAGTATTGGGCTTAGGACTGGCTGCATAGTTCTGCTCCAGAACTCCCAAGTATTTGGGGCAGTTTAAGCTTGAGGCTCTCTAGCAATCCTAATATTTGGGGTTAGGATTCCTTGTTGCTATCTTGTCAAAGAATCACTAAGCCATCTTGGTGCAGCTCTGCTGCTCTTTCACAGCTGTTTCAGGGGCTTCAGGTGGTTTAAGCTGCCCCGAGTCAGTCCCGTGTCTCCCTGCAGAGCACTGGGAAAGTTCCCACCCAGCATCAGCTATCTCAAACAGATGAGACTCCATCAAAAGAATCTTGTAGTTATTACTGACCTGGTGCTGGGAAGATGGCCCAATTGGTAAAGTGCCTGCCTTGCAAGCATGAGGACCTAAATTTGGCTCCCCCAGTCACCTATGTAAAAGGCCAGGTACATTGTGTATCTGTGATCCTGGCCCCGGGGTGGGGACACAGGCAGGAAGGAGCCCATTGGCCAGGCGGCCTAGTCAAATTAATGATCTCCAGGTTCAGTTAGAGACCCCGCCTCAAAAATTAAGGTACAGCCAGGCCATGGTGGATCGATCACACCTTTAATCCCAGCACTTAGGGAGGCTGAGACAAGGGGATCTCTGAGTTCAAGGCCAGCCTGGTCTATAGAGTGAGTTCCAGGATAGCCAGAGATATACAGAGAAACCTTGTCTCAAAAAATCAAAACAAAAAAAAAAGCGTGGAGGCGTGGAGTGACTAAGAATACCCACTGTCAACCTCTGGCCTCTATGAGCATACACACACATGTACACACCCACATGTACACATACATCACACCCATTTACACAAGCACATTTGTATTCACACATACATAAAATTTTTACTGAGTTGTGGTCCTAATCATAGAACTGTCTAAACAGAAAATGTGGCTTAAACTTGATGTTAAGGCTTTGTCCAATGTAACCTATGTTTCAGTGCATAGTAAGCACCCATGCTGAAGAGAACCATCATTTCTCCTCTAGCAGCTGCCTCCTACAGTGGTGGTGGAGGATGATCCACTGTGCTTTTATTTGTTACCTTCCTGTGGGGAGGACGGGACTGATTTACACTGTGTATCATATGCCAGAAACTTGGAATGGAAGTCTTTAGGGCTGAGACTGCATTGCCCTGATATCCCAATTTAGTCCTCCAAAGGGACTGGCCAGTGACAGCAACATGGGGCACAAGACTGCCAGGTCTGCTGAGCATAAGGGTGACCTGCCACACATGGCACCCCAGGCTTTGGTGTGTGTGGCCCAACTACACATGCCCTGGCTTAGGAATAGTCCTCGATAACCTGAGAGCTGCACTGAGGGGAGTGAGATTCAGAGATCAGGCCAAGATCGCAGAGTTTGGGAACACTAGATGAGAGCTGTTAGCGTAACCATCCTGAGACAGATAGGTTCGTGTTTAGAATTGCTGTTTAGCCCATGGTCAAACCATCAGCAACAGAGTAGTGTGAATTACTGTTCATCTAACACTGATACCTCAGCACAAAACTTAGCAGTAAGTTAATTCTGAAGGTCAATTATTTGAATTGATGCCAGCAAGCAATGAGAAGAGCTGGCAACCCCTTACCAAGTCAAATCCCATTTAATGCGGAGAAGAGGATGTTCAGAATAACACTGAGCTCTACCGAAAGCCTGCCTTATTCTCTGATGGCTGTGTGGCTGCTCTCTTGAGCCTGTTGTAGGGGTCTAGAGACTTGTAAGCCACATATGGGTGCTGCAGAAAAAACTGCCATTCTGTGCTGTCCTGTCCAATGACTGTCACTACCTAGTGAGGAGGCCTATAGACAGATGTAGAATAAACTGAGTGTTAATAGTCAGCCTATAATGACGAGTCAGTGTTGCCCTAGTTTCATTCTGTCCCATACCCCCAAGTGCTTCACCAATGTTTCCCTTTCCAGCAGTAAGCAGGCAGTACGCTTTGGAGGGCATCACTTTATTCCAAAATTGGTCCATTACCAGGGGAGGTTAGTTTCCCTCCTTCCTCCTTAGAGATGCTGGGGAGGCTGTGGACAGTGGGAGAATGAAAGGGGCAAAGGCCATACCAAGTGTTGTCCTTGGTTGATGTCTCTTGGCCTCTACACTGAGTGAAGCAAGGAGGAAAAGACATGAAATTAAAATTAAATACACAAAAGACAGAGGGTGACTTCAAAAAGCCGGGTAGTGGTGGCACACGTGTGTCTGAGTTCAAGGCCAGCCTGGTCTACAGAGCAAGTTCCAGGACAGGCTCCAAAGCTACTGAGAAACGCTATGTCAAAAAACAAAAAAAAATTTAACTCCTTACTCCTTTTGTTGTTTCGAGACAGGGTTTCTTATACCCCAGGCTAGCCTTGAACTGTCACAAAAGTGAGCCTGGCCCTGAGCTTCTGCTGCTCCTGCCTCCTCCATGTGCTGAGGTCACAGGTGTGTGCCACCATGCCTGTTTTATACAGTGCTGGGGACTGAATTCAGGGCAAGCTGCATTCCCAGACAAGAGGTAACTAATTTCATTTCCCACAGTTGGTTGAAGCAACCAGTAGCTTCCTTCTGCGATCAGAAAGGCTGGTTTTAACTAGCTTTCCTGTAGTCATTGGAGACTTGTTTCCAATTTCAGAAAGAAAAAAAAATCCTTTTTTTCCTTCAAGTTTTTTTGAGGTATTAGAAAAAGAATCCAGGACCTTGTGCATGCCAAACACAATGAGCTACGCCTGGCCTGTCACCTTCCCTGTAAACATTCTTTCTGTGAAACAGTGACTTCCTGACACAGGGAAGAGGCAAAGATTTAAATATTGTATAGAAATTTCCAACCACACAAGGAGAAAAATACCAACAAAACAAAGTTGCGGAACTGAGGGAATGGCTTAGAGCCAAGACAAGCCATGCCATTGGGGGAAGGCGTGAGAAGCCCAGCTTCCACTCCAGGCATAGTCCAGGGAGCAGCATTCTTGGCCTCCCCCAGCCTGTGTGCCCAAAAGAAGGTACATGCTGCCTACGGCAGGATCTTTGCAGGTATCCAGGGAAGAGCTAGACCATTACATGTTCTCCAGTCTACGGACAGCAGGCGAGTTTACCATATCTGATGCATGCAAGCTGAACCCAGGGTTCAGGTCTTGAACACCAGGAAGCCCCCAAATGCAGTGTGTGGTTGGCTCCCCTTTGTTACTGACCCTTGGATCAACTCAAACCACACCCTCTCGCCCTTCTGCATCTCTGCCATAGCAAAAGTAGTAGCTGTGCTCCCACCCCTCTGTTCTGTGCTGTAGACTGGAACCCGGTGATGACCTTCAAACACCAGCTGCCCCATGCCTGGGCCTGGGCCTGGGCCAAACGTAATGCTCACTGCAAATAAGTAGACACCACGTTGGGGGGCTCGGAAGTAACCGTGTTCGGGGAAGTAGCTGCTGCCCACATTGATGGATGTGGTGCTAAACTTCACCATCTGCAGGGCGGTTGCTGCCTCTGAAGAACTGGCATAGAAGGCCACAGGGGAGCCTGAGAAAGGAAAACACTCAGTGAGTTATCCGTTCCCTCACAAACTCTGCTTTCTTCACCTTAATTGCACTATAAGCAGGACACTATCTCTAGACACCTTCAACATTCCCGAAGGTGTCTGTCTCAGACAATGTGATTTCAGAGTGGGAGAAAAGGGGAAACCGGCTGATTAAAAAAAGCACTTTCTCCTTTGATCCCATCCTTTCAACTCTCTAGAGAGGTGTCTTTAGCTACCCAAGGCTCACAGCTTGGTGGGTTGTGCTAGAAACCAAGGCATCCAACTCCCAGGTGTGTGCTACCTGCCAGGATCCTTCCTGTGTTCCAGATCAGGCCAGAGATGGAACACAGGGCCTCACACATGCTAGACAAGTGCTCCATTACTAAGTCATACCCCTAGCACATACCTGCTGGGAATCTTGAGATATCCGTGGAAGGGAGTATTATCTTCAAAATAATGTTAACACTGGGAGATAGTTGGGAGCAGGAATGGAGGTTCTTACTGGATGGGCACAGAGCATAAAGAGAAAGGAAGGAGAAACCCCTTCAAGCCAGGCATGATAGTCCACACCTGTAATTCTAACATGGTAGTCCACACCTGTAATTCTAACATGTAGTCCACACCTGTGATTCTAACATGTAGTCCACACCTGTAATTCTAACATGGTAGTCCACACCTGTAATTCTAACATGTAGTCCACACCTGTAATTCTAACATGTAGTCCACACCTGTGATTCTAACATGGTAGTCCACACCTGTGATTCTAACATGGTAGTCCACACCTGTAATTCTAACATGGTAGTCCACACCTGTAATTCTAACATG
>LOJH01026211.1:0-18479 GCA_001685095.1 Ellobius talpinus
CTATCATCTATCTATCTATCTATCATCTATTGAGAGGATAAAATTTTCACTAGGATTGCTTACAGAATCACTGGTGAGCCAATGTTTACATAGCATGAGAACCTTACCAATGGCTACATATACATACTGATGAGAATGTCATGCTTATCCCTAGGAACTCTTAATTATCTTTAGATCCTCTGGAAGTTTAGAGGCATTGTAAAGTTCTGAATCTCTATGACCAGATGGTGATAGACCTAATCTTAAATATGATGTTATGCAGGTAATCTGTCCTGCTAGCAGCTCCCAAATAAACATAGTGAGGATTATATTAATTATAAGTACTTGGCCAATGGTTCTGGCTTGTTACTGGCTAACTCTTTCATTTAAATTTCTTATCTATGCTTTTTCATGTGTCTTGGTACATTTCTCAGTATGGCATGCCTATCTTGCTTCTTTCTGAGTCTGCTAGTAACTATTCAGACTCTGCCCCTGTTCCTCCAAGCATTCTCAGTTTGTCTCTCCTGTCTAAACTTATTCTCTTTAGCTGTTGGCCAATTAGTTTCTTTCTTCAACCAATCACTGTAACATATTCACACAGTGTAAAGGAACATTCCACAATATCCAGGAGATGTTATTCCACAGCACTCTACTGTTTCCTTTGGTTCTTACAATTACCCTTATAGCATGATATAGGCATGTTATCAATGTCTGAGCATTCAAAAGCTTCTTATTCTCAATGGTGTGGTCACTAATGAGTATCTGTAATTATGACTGATTCTTGAAAAGTAGGAAGCAACATTAATCTATGGGCATATGCATAAATATTTTAAAACTATTTCTCATGTACACTGTATCCTCTTAGCAAGGTAATATACAATAGCTTGTCTATTAAATCCTAAAACTTCTCCAGACACAACCTTTTCAAGAGTTTTAGAGTACATAATGTGAATTCTCTATTATTCAATCTTCAAATAGAATCTGGGAGCCACTGGTTATCTCATAACATAATAGCCACTATTACACCAGCAAGCACACTGTGAATAATTAGTAGAGTTGTACTTAGGGACCACAGGTGAGTAAGACTCATGATGAGAAATGTCTTCAAGCAATAGCCAGAGTATTTTCTAGTACTCTATCTAAATGCTAGTCACTAGGATGGAAATTTCCAGCCCAATTATTTTTAGATTACTTTATATTCTGTAATAGAATGCATGATATTATCATCAAGAATGATTTCAAAGTAGTATTTTATGTAAAAACATGTTTTCTATTTTGCTTTTTTCCAAATATATAATCATAACATCATCAAATTGTTTCAATATATCTTTAAATTTTCATTTTCAGAAATCTGAAAATAAGTTTCTACTAAAACTATGTGATAACATGAAATAAGATAAATTTTTCTGGCACCTATAAATTATAACATATACTAAATTCCACTTAAATCTTTTTTCTCTCTTCTGTATATGTGCTTTAATTAGATTATAATAAATCTTTTATTCTTCTGGCATATGAAATATACATAAAAACAATTTCAATTGCATCTATTTATTTATTTATCCTATTTAATTTAATGACAACAAGCCAGCAGATAATGCATCTGTCACTTAGCATAACCTAAGCCACATTGTTTTTTAATTCCAAGTGTATGGAACAAAATAAGTACAAATACATTTCGGAAAGATATCATTGACAATTCTTTTTACTTTTTATTTTATATTCTAATCCCCAATATACTAAAAGAGAAACTTTACTCAATATCAAAAATTAAAATGTTAATATTTATAAATCACTGTTTTATTTCCATTTTGATTGCTAAAAATATATTCCTTGATCTTAGAGAAGATCTGAAGAAAAATCTTTTATATTAACCATAGTTACTAAAGTACATTGGATATGAATGATTGTTTTGAATATTTTAGAAGGAAATATCTATAAGTCTGATTTAAGATATCAATATAAGATGCACTTTCAAGTTCAGATATACAAAAGCAAGCATAGTTCCGTTATCACCAGATAGTCATGGGTAACAGGCATATACGTGAAAAAACTGTGGGACTAACTTTATGGAGAGTATCACTTATTAAATCATGGTTAGGCATCTTGAGAATTCACAGGTCTTCTGAGGAAAGTACATTTAGGAACAAAGTCAAATAACTGGAAGATGGAAACTCATAATATGGACTGAATAAAATACACTTTATAAAATAATGGATTCTTGTTACTCCAATTACTGGCATATTTTAGAAATTGTGTGATAAGTAGACTGATCTGGAAGATTATGAAATAGATATAAGAAAACCTGAACAGAAGTTCTTGACTCTCAAAAGCAAGATTTGTGAGAAATAATCATTTCTCATGTTAGACCCACAAGAGTCAGTAGTTTTCTCTAAATATCTTGCTCAGATTGCTAGGCTGTGGTCGGGAAAAATGGTGGTTTTCCTACATATCTGTATAGGCACAGGTTCCATAAAACACATAACTACAAAATTTCTAATCACTACATGTATTTTGGTTCAAATGGACACTACTTGAGGAAGCTTCACAATCTTTAGGAGGTGGATCCTCAGTGGAGGAATTTGTACTCTGTTGCAGACTCTCAGGTTTTATATTCTGGTAACATTTTGCATTTTCATTTTACTTTGTAGATAATAATACAATACAACTAGCTACCACATGCTTCTGCTACCACACCTTCCTTGTGAGAACAGACTGAATCTCCTCAAATGACAATCCAAACAAAATCTTCCTCTATTAATATGCTTGTCTGCTATATTTTCTTATCAATGTAAAGAGTAACCAATACAGTAAGAATGGTAGCTTTTTACCATCACTATGCATGGACATTTGACCCTATATATCATAATAGAAATGAACAAAAAATAAAGATGAGAAAAAGATGATTGAAATGGAGAAGGGAGAAGTAGCAGTCCAAAATATTTCAACACATGTACAAAAGTAACTCAAAAATGATCACAGAAGAAAAGAAAAAGCATAACAAGCTTAGAAAAAATAAAACAATTGCACAATCTAAATAATTTTAGTAATATTAGTTTGACATTGTATTTGTAGAGGTGCTATGAAAACAGATAACATAAAAGTCATTATATTTGATAAAATTCACATATTTACTCCATGCAATAATCAATTTAAGAGACAAAACTGAGAAGAAAAAATACTTTTAGTTTACATAATGGATATAAGAAATCTGTTCAGAATGTAGAAAGATGCATCAAAATCCAGAAGAATTAAAAATAATTCTTCAAAAAATGGGCAAGTGTTATAAACAGATCATCTATCAAAAAAGACATAAGATTTAAGATATGCAAATTAGAAGTTATCATTGAGGGAATGAAAATCAAAACCATTATGACAGGTTACTAAACATTAGAGTGGTTAACATAAAAAAGTCAATGGCTTATATTGTTACAGGGATATGCTGGTAAGAATAAGGAGCAATGATATGAATGACTGATACAGAAAGCTATATGGCCATCACAGAAAGCAGTTTAGCAGAGTTTTATAAAATGCAACACACACACACACAAACACACACACACACATTGCATCTCAACAATAATGCTTGATGATAAAGACCCACTGATAGTCACTAAACCTACTCTCTACAAGTTTCTATGGTATGGTTTAACATAAGTGCCTAAAAATTAAACACCACCAACAAAGGAAACACATAGATAAGTTAAGTAGCTAGATGAATAGTGATTGAAATATACTACTGTTTTATTCAGCAACATAGATGGATCTCCACTGAGTTATGTTGGAAGAACTGAGTCTAATATTGATTATTGGCTGAAATGTGAGCCACCATGGAATAGTAAACATATACATGCACAATTGTAAGTAGACATCTAACACATAGTACAAACAAAACAAATGTTTTGAGAGGTGAAATTACTCTATATCTTAGCTGCTAGACAAAGCTCCAATAATATATTCATTTATTCAAATTCAAGGCATTAATATATACTACATCTAAAGAATATATCATTAAAGATTAACATTTTTCCACATTTCAAATGATGGAATTACTCAGTGTATACATTTCTAATATCTAATATAACTTTAAAAATAATTAACACTTAAAATTTTGAAGTTTATCCAATGTTTCTTTGTGCTTCCTGCAGGCAAATATTTCTTTAAAAAATGCTTTAAGAACTGTGTGGTTTCTCGTATGTTAATACGTGGTATCTATAGAATTACCAAAGAAAAAGAATTATATTTTGTTACTCCTTCAATTTTTTTATTTTAATACATAATATACTTTTAATGTTTTCTTATTAAAGGACACTGTTTTAGTGTCTAAATAATTTTAGTAAAACTAAATTGTTACATAATCAAATTGACGCATTTTTCTTGATATCCTCAATCAAGTTACAATATTTTCTTGGTAAAGAATTGTCTTCTAATCCCAAAAGTTAGCAATAAGCAAATTATACTTATTCCTTTCTCACAATAAGATGCTATGACTGAGCTATCAAATCATTTTAAAATAGAGTTAATCCTAAGGGAGTCATTTTTGCATTGTTGAATGTGAAAGTTAGGGAACTATAGTTATATATTTATTTGTTGCCATGATATAGATTTGCATATTGAAGTAAATAATACCAGATTGCAAAACAAAAAGCAATTGTATTATGTTGTTCATCTTCTAAATACTAATGAATGTCAACTTGTGTTCTAATGATCCCTCTAAGGGGAAGGCTATTGATCATGAAAAGGCTGAATTCAAGAAATAACAATCCCAAGGCAACTATTCTATGTTAGTCAAAAAGCAAATTATAATCAAATAGATGATGTCTTGTACTTTTCACAGAACACAAGCAGTAATACATTGAAGTTCATAAGAACTGATTTATTTTAAAGGAAATTCTGTTTATATGTTGTTTAAAAAAGCCACAGAGTCAGAATCACTTATCAGGCCTATTTCTAATGTAATCAAAATTACAGAGGCATTGTTCTGACCAAGGAAATAGTTAAATATTATATGACTGATGACAATTTTTAAAATATAGGAAAAATAAAAATGAATATTTATTCTCAAACTAATATTTCTTGATATCTTTATTATGAGCAAAACTTCTTAATCTCTGGGTAATAATATTGCAGGCATAAATAGACAATAAAAGTAAATCTGTTGTCAGTAGAACACTTGCATAGCATTCGTAAGGCCTAAGGCTTTGTTCTCAAAACCAGAAAAACAAGATAAAACAATCTCATATACAGTGATATTATGTTAATGATAGTAAACAATAGCTTCTCACAAAAATGTTAAACTATAAGACTAGTGGAGATTTATAGTAATGTGCTTATTAGAGTAAAACAATAAATTGGAAATATGATCAATATCTGTGGGATGATGACTTTTTACTAAGTGTTTGCAGATGTGATATATAATGCTAAAAATATAGGATTACATTTGGCTTGATACTAACAAGAAAAAAATCACACCCAATAGATTCATTTAAATATTTGGCTAAGATAATGATTTGACACATAAAATATGACAAGAATTTGAGCCCTTATTCTTAGCTCCAAAACTGGAGGAAATCTCTTTCTGGATGTAACAGGTCACATCTGTCAAGGAATCAACAAACAGGAAAGTCATTCTTTCCCTGGAGACATGCTGCCCACATAAGCCTAGGAATTAAGTTAGAGATATTCACTCTCCTTCCTGTTTTTGTTTTCAATTCTCCAGTCTCAAACCCATTTCTGCAGCAAACCACCTGCAAAGTCTTGTCTTCCCTCATTGTTCCCCTTCTATAAGGATTCCATAGATCTTAGTGACAGACCAAGATTTCTTCCTGTGGATCATCTCAGCCATACCTTCTACACCTCCATCCATATTATAGGCCATCTCTATTCCTTTGTTCCAGCCCCAAATACCCAGAAACATATCCTACACAGAAGCACCAGTACCCACAACTGGTTGAAACTCAGAATCATTCTCTAACAGGAAACACTGAGCTACCACACATTCTTAAGGTTCAGAAAGGACAAAAGAATCCAAGGAATAAAATGCACACCCAACAAACACAAGACATCAACACCTTGAGTTACAATTACTACAAGCAAAAATGTCTGTCTGAATCCAAACATAAAAACACAACCAATACTAGCCAGGTCAAAATGTCCCTACTAGGTCCCAGTAATCCTACTAAGAGGCTCTGAGAAAGGAAATACAGTTAAAACACAGCACAAGGATTTCAACTATCTAGTATGATGTGTTAAAAAACCTCAAAAAGTATATGAAATTATAAATTGTTAAAAAAATCTTTGTAAACACAAACAGTGGAAAGAAATGAAAAAAATAAAGACATAGAAGTGGAAATTAAACACTAAAGAATCCTCAAACTGGAATAAAATTGTAAGTGCAACTTAAGGAACTTGAATAGGAACATTAAAAAGCAAGCTTCACCAGCAGAATTCAGGACACAAGAAAGAAAGAAAAAAAACAGGAATTGAAGACAACATAAAAAAATGGATTCCTTGTTCAAAGAAAATGTTAAATCTACAAAATCCAGGGACAAATCATGCAGAAAACCTGGGAAATTGTAAAAAAGATAAATTCTACAAATAATACGGAGAGAGGAAAGACACTTTCCTCGAAATTATAAAAAGAAATATCTCTATCTCAAAAAGGAAATGCCTACAGGTACAAAAAGTATATAAAAGAGCAAACAAACTGGACCAAATAAAAAATTCCACTAGTAGTCAAAGCACTAAATATAAAGAAATAAAGAATATTAAAAGCAGCAATGGGAAAAGACTAAGAAATATATCTTGCCATACCTATTATAACAACATTTGACTTTCTGATAGAACCTCTAAAAGTCAACACAGTCTGGAAAGATGTTCTACAAACTTTCTAAGAGACCACACAGATCTCAGATTAATAAAACTTGAAAGAACGTCCAGTCAAAAGAGATGGAGAAAGTAAGACATTCCATAATAAAAAAGAAAAAAGAAGTATCCATCTATTAGTACAGCTCTTTAGGAGACATGAGAACAGTGTTTCTCACCTTTCTAAATGCTACCACCCTTGATAGAGTTCCTTATGATATTGTGACCCTTAACCATAAAATTATTCCATTGTTGCTTTATTACTGAAATTTTTCTACTATTATGAATTATAATATAAAGCTCTGATATGCAGGATATCTGATATGTGATCTCTGTGGAGGGTCATGACCCTCACATTGAGAACCACTGCATTAGAAGAAAACCTTCTTCAATGTGAAACAGTTAAACGCACATGAATAAACACAAGCAATAAGTAATTTCAAATCACAAGTCAAATCAAAGGAGGAAGAAATCTACCTCACAACAAAATAATGGGAATAAACAAACACTGCTCATAGATAACAACTGACATCAATGGTGCAAATTTCTCAACCAAGAAGCACTGACTAACAAAATGCATATGAAAACAATATCCATTCTGATGCAGCATCAAAGAAATACACATTAACATCAAGAATAAACATCACTTCAGAATAAAAGGATAAAAAAGATAATCTAATCAAAAGGACCTAAGCAACAAGTCAGTGTAGGCAGTTCTGTATCTGACAAAATAGATATCAATCCAAAACTAATTAGAAGAGACAGGAAATAATATTAAATTTTCTTCAAATGAGAAATCTATCAATAGGACATTTCAATTATTAACATCTATGTATCAAAAACATGGGTGACTAATTTCAGAAAATAAAAGACTCCTACTCTTAAAATCAAAAGTGACTTTCACATAGTGATAGTGGGTGACATCAATATTTAATCTCACTAATAGACAGGTCACTCACACAAAAATTAGATAAAAATGATGTAGCTAAAGGACTTGATAAATCAAGTGAAACAAACAGATATTTACAGAATGCTTAATTCAAACATGACAGAATATACTTCTTTTACAGGAACTCATAGAATGTTCTCCGAAACAAAGTCTCAAAAGGTATATCAATACTAAAATAGCATTCTGTACCTTATTTGAACACCTGGATTAAATCTGGGTACAAGCAAAAAGAGAAGCAGCAGAAAAGTTGGAAGCCCATGAAAACTGAACAACTTAATAATGAATAAAAACTGAATCAGGATGGAAAATAAGAAAGAAATTAAACATTTTTTTTAAGAATTGAAAGCACAATATACCTAAACTTGTGAAATGCAGTATAGGCAGTTCTAAGATGCAAAGTCATAGCACTAAATGTCTACATTTACAAAGATGAGTGGTCTCATATAATTAAATTAATAATACACATGAAAGCTCAAGAACAAAAAGAATAAATAATGCCAAAAGAAATAGATGGCAAGAAATAATAGAATTTAGGTCCAAAATCAAAAAATAAAAATAAACAAATATTTACAAAGAATAAATTAAATAGTTGGTTCTTTTTGAAAATCAGGAAATTAACAAATCCATATTCACTAAGATTAAAAATAACAAATTCTAAATAAACAGGGGCACAATAATAGTCATCAAGAAAATCCAAAAAATATAAAGACATACTCTAAAGATCTGTTCTTCCCAAAAATTAAAAAATCTAAAAGAAATAATTTTTGATACAAACCCCTTCAAATTAAACTCAGATAAACAATTGAAACAGATGCATAACCCTTAATGAACTAGAAGCATTGATTAAAATTTTTTAATAAAAATATTCCCAACATAAAATTCAGCATAAAATTCTCCCAGACAGTCAATATAAATTAATACCAGAACTATTCAAATTATTCCATAAAATAGAAACAGAATGAATATTGTGCAAATATTTTTCCATTCATAATTACCCTAAAACTGCATATAAAACCAACAAATTTATGAATACTCACTGATTTTCCTTATGAAGACAGATGCAAAACTTCTCAATAAATACTTGTAAACTAAATCAAAGAACACATCAAAAAATTATCTACCATGATCAAGTAGGCTACATACCAGACATGCAATAATAGTAAAACATACATAAAATAAATAAATATAATTCACCATATAATCAGAAAAAAGCTAGAAACCACATGACCATCCCATTAGATGTGGAAAAGGCCTCTGACAATATCTAATACACCATGGTAAACTCCTGGAGAGACCTGACAAATGTGGGACATATCTTCACATGATAAAGTTTATATACTACAAACCCACAGCCAACATAAACCTAAATGTAGGAGAACTCAATGCATTTCCACTAAAATAGGAACAGGTTAGGGTGCCAGCATTTCCATACTTACTCAATATAGTACCTTAGGCCTTACCTAGAGCAATGTGACAACTGATAAAGATCAAAAGGGATTTAAATAGAAAGGGAAGAAACTAAAGGTTCTTTATTTTCTGTTGATATGATTATATATGTCAGTGACCTTAAATTTTCACCTGGAAACTCCTATAGTTGATAATGCATTCAGCCATGTACCAGGTACAAATGTAAAACACAAAAATCATTAGTTTGTGTATATCTAAATTGCAAATAGACTAAGAATTAAATCACAGCAACAATACTTTTCAAAATCATAAAAAGTAACAACTCTAACCAAGCAAGTTAAATACTTGTATAATAAAATAATTAACACATTGAATTAAAAATTAGAGAAGATCTCAGAATATTGAAATATTGATTGTCATCATGGGCTTATATGGGCTTATATCATGGGCTTATCATCATGGGCTTATATAGTAAAAATGGTGTGGGAAGTCCTTCTGTCTATTCTGTCTATGTGTTGCTTTTATTGGTTAAGGAATAATAAAAAAACCTTCTTTGACCCTATAGCAGGGCAGAACAGAGCTAGGTGTGAAAACTAAACTGAATGCTGGGAGAAAAGAAGGTGGATTCAGAGAGACTCCATGTAGCTGCCTCTGGGAAGAGACATGACAGAACCTTACTGGTAAGCCATGGCCACGTGGTGATACACAGATTAATAGAGATGGGTTAAATTAGGATGTATGAGCTAGCCAATAAGAAGTTAGAAATACACTTAAGTGATAGACCAAGCAGTGTTGCAATTAATACAGTTTCTGTGTGCTGATTTCAGGGCTGAGCAGCTGGGAATGAACAAACAGCCCCCTACAACATAAAAATATCCAATCTTTCAAAATCAGGCTACAGATTCAATGCAATCCTGATCACAATCACAGCAAAATTCTTCACAATAATTGAAAGAACACTTTTTACTTCATATGGAAAAACTAAAAGCAAGATATCTAGAAATTTCTGAATAATTAAGTGCTACTTCATTTATCACAATCACTAACTTCAAATTATCCTGTATAGCTTTATTAAACCACAACACATGATATTGGAACAGCTGCATTTGTCACTGGATTAAGTTGAAAACCTAGGTTCAGTGAACACACCCTTGGATACCTGTTTTTTTGACAAGTAATCCAGAAAATTACATTGTAAAGTAGACAATATCTTCAAAAATAATACTAGTCAAATTAAATGTTTACATGCAGAATGCATACAGATGTGAATACTTATCACCCTGTATAAAATTCAGCTCCAAATGGATAAAATAATTCAACATTACATTAGATACACTGAACCTCACAGAAGAGATAACAAACAATAACCTTGAAAAAACTGACACAAGTCTTTTTTACTCTTCTGTTTTAAATCCATTTTTATTGTTTTATAAATAATACCATTTAAAATTTCCACTTCCTCCCCTTTTCCCATTTCCCTCCCATTCCACCAACCACCCTCCCCTCACCCCCTCCAGTCCTAAGAAGTTTTTTTGAATAGAATACTCTCACTAGGCATGGAGAACAACAACTAATAAATGTACCTCATGGAACTAAAAGCTTTTGTATGGCAGTGAACACCTTCATCTGGACAAAGCTGCATGCTATATCATGGAAAAATATTTTTGCAAAAATATAAAGATAGAAAGCTAACATTTAAAATATATTCCAAACAAAAATAATTGGACATCAAGAAAGCAAAAAAGCAGTTAAAATAGATACATAGCTAAACTGAGAATTCGTTGGCCCTCAAATTGTTGAGAAAATACTATATATTCAAAATTTGTATTCATCAGGGAAATGCAAATCAACTTAGTTTGAGATTTTATCTTATACCTGTCAGAATGTCAATGATCAATAAAATTAATGGCAGCTCATGCTGATGAGGATATGGGATAAGAAAAAGACTAGTTTATTGCTGCTGAGAATAAAGCCATATACAGTCACCATAAAAAATCAATTCACTGTTTCCTCAGAAAGCTGGTAGTGGATCTACCCTAACATCCATAAATGCCATTCTGGTACATGTACTCAACGGGATTCTACATTCTACTGAGAGACATGTCTAAATCATGTTCATTGTTGCTCTATTAATATTACATATATATTGGAAACATACAACATGACTATCAATGGATAAATGGATAAAGAAATGTAATACATACACACAATGGAATACTGCTCATCCATTCAAAATGAAATTTATTTATAAATATATGGAACTAGAGAAAATAATCCTAAATGAGGTACCCCAGATCCACTTAGACAAGCAGGATATGTATGTGTACATATATATATTACATATATGCTGTTTTTAATTTTTAATCTGTGATAATCAGGCTCTAATGTATATAACCAGAGAGTTTACAGACTAAGGGACTAGGAAACAGAATTGAATCTTCCTAAGAAGGAGAAAATGACTAGATAGCTATGGATGGATGAGTGGGGATGGAGTACTCTAATGGGAAGACCAAATTGATAAAGTAAGCAGAGAATGTTTCTCAATAACTAGGAGCAAACAGAACAACTTCATTCAGCATATTTTCTTAGCAAGGGGCTTAATTTTTTTTCAGAAAAAGAAACATCAGTCCTTCCTTGTTTGTTAGAAGTCTCCAAGTAATCATATCGGTGTTTGTTTGATTGCCTAATATATAAAAGGGGAATACATATAAAAATGAGTTATGACAACATTTAAGTTGACCCTACTGTACTGACAGTGTAGTCATCTTAATATATGGTTGAATATGGTGAAAGATTTTATTTGAGGATAAATAAATGATATAAAATGTCTGAAACTAAAGTATAGTAGTAAGGTATTGAAGAGCACTCAGTAATTAGACAAAAATTCTTTGTGCAACAACTTCATTGTAATTATTCCTGGATACTTCTTTAATTTAGAAACTCCCACATTCTCCATTATATAGTACTTTTTCTAACATGTAGTCTTGGTTAACTGTAGCAGGATTTGGTGTGCTGTTTCTGCACCACACATAGCACATGTTGCTCATGTTGAAATTACTATCAATTTTCTCTAATTTTCATGTATTTAAATGTTTGGCACTTTCCACTTTGCATATTCTGACTCTCATAGGTTAACAGGCAACTGGAATAACACCATTGTGCTGTGAATCACTATAACTTTTTCCTCCTGGGTATGATTTACTATAGGAATCTTAACTCTGCTTTAGAAAATGCCCATAGACTTGAAAGTGTATATTGATTTTGCACACATATTTGAAAGTACATTTTCAGAATTTTTGAGTACATTTTGTGATTTTAGAAATCAACTAGGGAAATATAGTTATTTTATGCTTTTTAATTCTACTATATTATCTTTTCTGTCTACAATGTTTTAGCATCTAACTTGAGATACATATCAAAATCCCATTCTTGAATTATTACTATATCTCTAGAAATCCAAGTTGTAAATGGAAACAATTCAATCAAATATTGATTATAAGCTTATTTCAATTCATATTTAAAATCATGTGAGGAGATCTTAAAACTTTTAGGATACATCCATCTTCTTTGATATTTAAACTGGTTTAGTTGATCTGAAATTTTAACACAGAATGTCCTATATTATATGATACATTCATATCATATTTAATATACCTCAAGAATTTCAAAAGATAAGATGTTATGCAACAAAATTAATAAAAAATGAGGCCATGTATCTTCTGAAAGAGAGAAAAGACAGGTAGAGTGGAGGATGTGGATGGAGATGTTGCGGGAAGTGCACCTGGGAGAACAGTGCAGCCAATGTTAAGTTGTAACATTAGGATAAGACAGGGGCAGTAGATATTCAGTCTGAAGGAACAGAGAGAGAGGAAGAGATTTGCTGGCATCCTACCTGGTGTAACAAATGAACGGGGCCTGTTTGTTGGGGTTTCTGTCCCTCCCGGTACCCCACAGCTGGCAAGCCCCAAAGCAAATCACACAGAGATCTCCATAAGTTANTTATATTAACCCATTATTCTGATCTATATTAGCCATGTGGCTCAGTACCTTTTTTAGTGGGGTAGATCACATCCTGCTGTTTTGGTGATCTGGGCAGGAGTGGGAGTAATTAACTTCCTCCTTCCCAGGATTCTCCTGTTCTCATTACATCATTTTTACTTTCTGTCTGCTTTTTCCGCCTATACTTCCTGCCTGGCCAATCGGAGTTTATTTAAAACATGATTGAGTGAATACAGACAATTCTCCCGCACCAACCTGGTTTTGTGATGGGTGACTTTTATTTTCTTTTTTCTTTTATATTTCAATCTCAAGTTGTTGTGAAAAAAAACTAACTTCTTATTTGCAAAATTTCTAGCAGTTTTAAGGACCATGAATAAGAGTTGGTATCATCTATATTAAAAAAATAGTGTGAGATTTGCTGATGTGTATATTACTGGATAGACTTCAGGAATGAACATGAAAGTAAGTACTCATTATATACTCAATGAATATATTTTTAATGAATGGTTGTAGATCAGTTGATGTCATAAACCCATACATAATCTAACAATTGTCAAAAGAGAAGTAATTCCTTGATAATGTTAGGTGAATAGTTAAAGGTAATCTTTATGATTTTCCTACAGCCTTTTTTTTGTACCTTGGAGGTCATGGGAGAGTGTAGAAGTGGAGAAGAGAGGAAGGGAGGGGAGCAGAGAAAAAAGTATAGTTCAGTAAAAACAATAAAAAGAAACAGAAAATATTTTATAATATTGATTTAAAATTAATATAAATTATATCATTATGTCTCACAGAAATAATCTACTGAGACAAATGGAAGAATAAATTAGAATAAGTTTATTCAATTTCTTCCTTTTTTGGCTTTTCAAGACAGGGTGTCTCTGTAGCTTTGGAGCATGTCCTGGAACTAGCTCTTGTAGATCTTGTGACTTTGAACTCATAGAGATACACCGGCATCTGCCTGCCAAGTATTGGTATTAAAGGAGTGTGCCACCGGCACCCAGCAATTTTTTAAATAAATTATTTGTTTATTTATTTTACATCTCTGCCACAATTTCTTTTCCCTCCTCTCTTCCAAGCCCTTCCTCACATCCTCCCTTTATTCCTATCCCCCCACCCACTTCCCCTCTGTTTCTCTTTATGAAGTGGAAAGTCTTCCATGAGTACCCACAAAACATGGCATATCAAGTTGTAGTAAGACTAAGCACCTCCCATGTATTAAGCCTGAACAAGGTTACCCAGTATGAGGAATAGGGTCCCAAAAGACTTAAACAAAAAGAGCCTGAGACAGCACCTGTTTTCACTGTTAGGCGTCCCACAAGAGGACCAAACTATACAACTGTAGCATGCATGCAGAATTCCTAAGTCAGTCCGATGCAGACTCCCTGGTTGTTGGTTAAGTTTCTGTGACCCCCTATAAGCCCAGGTAGGTTATCTCTGTCGGTTTTCTTGAAGTGTCATTGACCTTTCTGTCTCCGACAATCCTTTCACCATCTTCTGCAGAATTCCCTGAACTCTGCCTAATGTTTGGTTGTGGGTCTGCATCTGTTACTATCAGATTGGCTACACACCAATCTGGTCACAGGAGATGGCTAACTTAGGCTATGTATCTTCTATTGCTAGAAGTCTAAGCTGAGGTCCTCCATGTAGATTCCTCCGAGATTCCCTGGCACCAGGGTTTTATCTGACCCCAAAATGCTCTCCCCTCTTTTTAGTAATCTCTCTCAGTACTTGCCCCTTCTACCTATCCCAGCCTGATTGACCATGTTTCCATTCATGCTCACCCTCAGTCCTCTCATGATATCTCTTCTATTTCTCCTTCCCAGGGAGATCTGGGTGTCTTCCCATGATCTCTTCTAGTTACCTAGTTGCCTAGTCTCTCTGGGTCTGCAGCAAAGTTACCCATTATGTTACAGATATTTCTTACTTATGAGTGAGTACATGTTATGTTTCTCTTTCACGGTCTGGGTTATCTCACTCAGTATTATTTTTTTTTCTATGTTCATCCATATGCCTTCAAATTCTTCGTTGTCTTTGTTTTTAATAGCTGAGTATTTTTCTATTGTGTAAATGCATTTTCTTTATGCATTTCTTCATTGAGGAACATTTACGTTAGTTGAACAATTGCCCTTGTGGTATGATTGTACATCCTTTGGATATATGTTGAGGAGTGGTATGGCTGGATCTTGTGGGAGGTTGATTCCCAGTTTTCTGAGAAACTGCTACATTAACTTCCAAAGTAGCTATACAAGTCTGTATTCCCACCAGCAATGAGGAGTGTTCCCCTGGCTCCACAACCTCTCAAGCATAAACTGTTATTTCTGTTTTTGATTTTAGTCATTCTGGCAGGAGTAAGATGGAATCTCAGGTTTGGATTTGCATTTCCCTAATGGCTAAGGATGTTGAACATCTCCTTAAGTGCTTCTCTACAATTTGAGATCTTTCTGTTGAAAATTCGGTTTATATCTCTATGCCACTTTTAACACTGGATTATTTGTTTTGTTGATATCTAGTTTCTTGAGTTCTTTATATGTCTTAGAAATCAGCCATCTGTCAGGTCTGGGGTTGGTGAGGATCTTTTTAAATTCTGTTGCTGCTGTTTTGCTAACTTCTTAATATTTTGTATTTTTAAAGAGAACCTACAGTGTATATTTTATTAAATCATAATTCATCAGTGTATATGGATGTGCTATATATTGGTCACTATTTTAATTCACATTTTTTCAAATTATATTTTTGAGATATAAAGCAAAAGTAGTTTCCAAACTAGGAGTCAAATTATCTTCATTTTCAGGTGTATATTATTGTTTATACATATGTATATGGTTATTTCAGGCTTGATATGTGCATTTTATGACATTAGGTTAACATTGAATTATTTACTTCCATTATTGTTCTCCTTTAGGTTTTGAGAGAGGTTCTCACTGAAATTGAATCTAACTTATTCAGTTAGGCTGTCCTGCCAATGAAGCTGTGGGATCTGTCTATTTCTGTTCCCCAAAGTAGGGACAATAGGATCCACTACACTGTCAGACTTTTTAGATGAGTTTGATGGATCTCAGCTGAGGTCTACATGCCTATGCAGCAATCGCTTTGAAATAATCACAGCTGATTAGAGAAAAGGAATTAGTGCATTTTCAGACATATATAGGATAGCTACATCTGGTTAGCCTGGATTGTGACTTATTAAATTTCTTGAACATTGATAATAGTTAGGGTGGCTCTAGATGGCTAATTTTTACATATAATCTGAATTTATAAAGAGAAATCTTAAAATTAATAAGGTCACATTCAGTTGTACCTATGAAGTATTCCCAGAGATGATTGGTTATTAAAGTCTCCATCATAGTCAATGACTTAATCTATGAATCTTCATATAACTTGAATGGATTTATAAGATAAGGGGCTATAAAAATTGGTGCCTATATGGAATCTGTTTCAATATCCTTACCTGATAAAGTTATATCTTGACCCAAGGCTCTTCTTCCATTTCTGTTTCCTTTCCAGTTCCCATGAGATGAAATACGTTCCTATACTAGGAAGTTCTTTCTCATCACAGACTCATATACAATTAAATGATATGATGAGGTATTGGAACATCTAGAATTGTGAACCAACACATCTTTCCTCTTTTAAATTATTTTCTTTAAGGTTCTATGTAGTAATGAAAAAGCAACATGAATTTTCTTAATTAAAATATGTTAATATTAATGAGTTATAATACATTCTTTCTATTGTTGCAATCATTAGAATAGCGTGATGGGTGGCTCTGAGCTGCCAGACATGGATTCTGGGACCTTAACATTGGTCTACTATAATTGTTGACCTATCTCTCCAGTACCCAGAATCTTACTTTTATGTAGTAAATGCATAGACATTTTAAAGGCTTACAAGTCATAATTACTTTAATGAATTGCAAAACTTTGAATAAAACTACAAAAAGTTAATTTTATTTTTGATTTACTATTATGGGGCTGTTACCTTTCAAATGTGCTTATTGTTTTCAATAATGTACTCTTGAAATCAGGGGAATTTGAAATGAACATTTTTGTTCTGTAATTATAACAAGAGGAAGCTAAAAAATATTAGCTACTTTGTGACAACATTTTAGAATTAAATCATAAAGAAATAATCATACTTGAAGCTTCAATTCTAATCATGAAAATAATAATTAAGATTTTAAGAAGCATAGTTTACATTGATTATAAATAATTTCTATAATTGTCTACTGTTATATTATGAAGAAGGGGTGGTAACAAGATTTAATTGCTTTGGCATAACTTTACAAAAGAACATAACTTAAAACATAGAATATGCTTGCAAGGTTATTTACGGTCACAAGATGAGTAGTGAATATTTTCTTGTAATTCTAAAAGAGAATTGGTTAATAAGTGGATAATTAAACTAACATTTAATTGGCCAGGACTCTCCAGAGAACATTGCTTTTTTTTTCCTACTTTCCTATTCTTTCTTCATACTATCATTCAGGGCTTACACACTTTCCTGTTAAATCTCTCTTCTTACTCTCACAAATTATTCTATGCCCTGAAAATCCTCCTACACTATTGAACACACATTAGGGAAAATAGTATTTGCAGATGGTTGGGAGAAGCCGTTTTGAATTTTTTTCCTCAAACCTTTACTCATCTTAAGTTGGAAATATGACTGTGTGGGTAAATGCATGTGAACCAAGCCTGGTAACATGATTTTAACCTCAAGGGAACACAAGGTGCAAGGAGAGAAATAACTAGAATTCATTGTCATCTGAAAAACATACACAGGCTATAGCAATACACCTACTCCCCAGCATACAAAGACATGAATACAAATTCAATATTTGATTAATTGACATAATTAAAAAAAGCCTACTTAAGTACTTTACCTTAAAATTTTGCCATCAAACTTAGTCAACTTAGCTACATATCTGTGATTAATACCAATGACTCTGTAATAACATAACCACATATTAACCTTAGACAAATTAAATAATTTTCCGAGAAAATATTTATACAACTGTTAATGAACATATTAATAATATAAAGAACATGGGATGATGTTATTCTGAAGTGTAATGAAGTTACTCACTCATCTTCCAGTCCAGTCTTAAAAAAACAGAAAAATGTGTAAGAGGGAACTAAAACACTAGCAAATGAATTTTCACAGAAGAAGGGCATATCCTACCAAAAGCCTGGACTCAATGTCAGTGCTCACTGCAGCTTTCATTTTTTGCCCACTTCCTTTTAAAGTATCAGTTTTGATCTCCTTCCTTCTGCTCCTCATTTGG
>LOJH01026214.1:0-10400 GCA_001685095.1 Ellobius talpinus
GACCTCCACTCTTCAGTGTTGAAGGAGGCCATGACAGCCTTTGACCTCTCCATGGGCACCCTAGCCTGTGGTCCTGCTGTATGCAGAGACTGTTAGAGGCCTGCCTTCTGAACTTGACATCACTGCTCATCTCATTTAGCAAAAACAAAAATAAGCCCCGAGATGGGGTGATATCAGAGTCTTAGTCAAATGCTTAGGGAGATAGGAGAAGCTAAGACTCCATCCTAAACTATCCCTGATTTGCCTTCTCAGGGATGGGGCATCATCCAGGCTGGTCTCTAACACACCCTAAGGCCTTGATGAGGAGTGTAGGCCAGGATGCTACTCCCAAGCCATCTATCAGGCCAACCTGAACACCTTCAACTTTGGGCTGTACTCTGCCTAACTCTCTGCCTTCCAGGTACCTATCTAGGGAGATGGCTGAGGCTCTCAGAAGAGAAATGCCAGAGGGGCAACTGGATGCCAGCTCACAGTGCTCCAGCTGCAACTGGGCTGAGTGACCTCTGGGCTATCGTGGGGACTGTTTGGATCTGGGGGACTGAGATGTAGCCCCACTCTGCAGTGTGTAAGAATTCTGGATTATTTTGGATGGGAGATCAGTGGCCTCAATCAAAATTCCATCTCCCAAGAAACATGCTGCTGCTATCTAGACAGTGTCTGCAGGGTCCCGCTCTCTAGATTAAATTAGCATGAAGACTTAGCCTGGAATCTCAGCATCTGTGTTTTGGAAGTTTGAACTGTGAGATCTTGAATAAACCATCTCATCCCTCTGTGACTCAGTTTTCTCATCCACTAAAACAAGCAAAAACAAAAACAAAAGCCATGTGAAGTTCAGGTGGGGATGGTCCCGAGGACCTGCCCATCCCTTGGACAGCAAAGGGTGTGAGCCACACACCCTGCCTCACAGAGCTGGGCTAAAGAGTTGTTGGACCTCATCTCTACCTTCCAGCACTGCCAAAAGAGATCCCACTGGCTTGGCATCAGGGGACAATGTCTCCTTTAACATCTTAGCATCTTGCCGGGCATGCAGGACTTCATGACTTTGTGTCTTGTGATCAGGAGACAGCCGAAGATCAATGAGACTCCCATCCACCCATCCCCACCACACCCGTGGCAGGTAGCTCAGAGGCCATGGTACCACACACTTTAAACTGTTTGATGTTTGTCATCCACTGCCTAATTTGACAAGATATTCCTTAAGGACAGGATTATGCGTGTCGACCTTTGTTCATAAAAGAGCACATATCTCAAGTATGTGACCGAAGATACAAGCATTTCTGCTAAGCAGCATGACTAACTTGCCAGTCTGATGTTGCATTTGACATGGGGCACATGGGACTACATGTCTGGGTAAGTGAGTCCTCATATCTGCTGGCTGGTGTGACCAGAAGCCATTCTTCAATCCAGACAATCAAGACAATCCAGACTGTCCTGTCTAAGCCATGACCCCAAGGGTTATCGTGTGACCTAGAAAGCAAGTGGTTAGAAGGTTAGAGAAATCAACAGGGAATCAGACTTTGTAGCACGCCAGAGAACACTGGGTCATGCAAATCACTTAGAGGTCACTGCTGCTAGTCTCCTAAAGCCATCCAAGCTGGACACGGTGGCCTGGTGGTCCATGCTGATGTCAGTCAGACAAGCGTCACCACTGTTTGCTTCTGAGTCACTACACAAATTGCAAAGGTTGTGATCTACCTTTTAGGCCACAAACCCTACCCTGTAACAGTATGGCAAATGTCCCAAGCTCTGTGATGGGTCCCACTTTGCTAGTCTTGATAAACATTCTCAGAATGTCTGTCTCCCTTTGCTGCCTACAGACAGGCTTTCCAGCCTTCTAATCAACCAAATTCTTTCTTCCTTCCTTCCTTTCTTCCTTCCTTCCTTCCTTTCTTCATTTATTTTTAATTAAAAAAATTTTTTTGTATGCCAGTGCTCTGTCTGCTTGTATGTCAGAAGAGGGCATCAGACCCAACTTTACAGATGGTTGTGAGTCATCATGTGGTTGCTGGGAACTGAACTCAGGAACTGTGGAAGAATAGCCATTCTCTTAGCCACTGAGTCAGCTCTCCAGCCCCCTTTCTTTCTTTTTTTTTAAGTTTTGTGTGTATGGGTGTTGTATCTGAATGAATGTCTATGCACCACATGTGTGCCTGGTGCTTAGGGAGGCCACATAAAGGTACTGGATCTTTAGGATTGAGTTTTTAGACAGTTGTGAGCTGTCGTGTGGGTGCTAGGAATTGAACCTTGATCCTCTGCAAGAGTGTTCTTAACCACTGAGCCATCTCTCCAGCCCCCAAACTGTCTCTTGCTGTAGCTAGCTACCAGTGTTGTGTGTTCTATGATAACCCCCACTTTTCTTAGAATCCTAGAACCTGTTTTTGCTTCTGTTTGTTAACCTTCTTGCTGTGCACAATGGGGACAGGGTCAGAGACACTGCCTTGGCTTGTCACTCATTTGCACAGATGATGATGACAATGACATGCAACTAATTAGCCACAGCATGCAACTAATTAGCCAAGGCACACATGGAACTGCTAAAGAGTTTGATTAAATTTTAATTGCCCCGTTTTGTGGGGCAGGCAGTGAGCCATGGTGATAATAATCTTCTTGGGTGCTGTCACTGAGGACAGATCAATTTGACTAGAGGAGGGCAGGTAGGAACTGCAGGGAGTTAATGGCCATAAGAGTGGTGTAAGTGACAGGGGACAGTCTGTGGCAGAGGTGGTAGGCGGAGTGGTTACTGGGTCTGGAATTCAGATATTAGGAAAACTTCCTCCCTGAGTGGCCTAGGTAACTTCCTAGTTCTCCACTTTTTCCTCCCTTAGGCTTTCTTTCTTTCTTTGTTTGCTTGTATTTTAAGACAGGTATATGTAGCCCAAGCTAGCCTTGAACCCCTGACCTTCCTTCTGAGTGCTAAGATTACAGATGTGTGCCACTAGGGCCTGCTCTACTTTCTTTTTAAAGGCCTGATATTTTCTGGTAGTAAACCCATGTTAAGCAAAGAGGAGAAAACCAAGGCAGGCAGAACGTCAGCTTTGCCAATAAGGGTGAACTACACCCTTGGCAGCAGTGCCTA
Organism: Ellobius talpinus; assembly: GCA_001685095.1. Classification (NCBI taxonomy): domain Eukaryota; kingdom Metazoa; phylum Chordata; class Mammalia; order Rodentia; family Cricetidae; genus Ellobius; species Ellobius talpinus. Next base: position 3,077 of record LOJH01026214.1, read on the forward strand.
GAGTGGAGACAGACTCAGGAGACTGTCGGAATGTGTTCTTATGGGTCACATGCCCATCTTATGGCACTGCCATCCTGGCCCTCCAGGGCTTGGCCCCTGTGCTACCCCAGGTGAAAGGGGAACAGGAGGGGAGGATGAAGCACCCACTTCAATACCTTGGTGGTTTTGACCTTGTGTCCACTGCTGCAGCTCCACCCTGACAGGTCTGGGAGTACCTTGCACTCCTCCCCCAGCAGGCAGGGTTCCATCTGACACCACCACTTCTGCAAGACGATGGAGGCTGTGGGGCAGGAGGCAGGTGAGGCTCTAAGATCTGGGAGCACAGAGTTGGCCACAGCTGGCCTGGGAATGGGGCGTACCTGCCCACATAGCTTGAGCTTCGATGGCCACCTTTCCTTCTCTTTCCCCTAACCTGGGCTGTCCAAGGGGGCAGCATTGTACTTAGGCTGAGGGCCGGGGACTATCCCAATCAACTTCATCACTGCATCACACCAAAAAGGCAGAAGGACACCAAGCTGGGAGGCAGGTGATACTAACTCTGAGGCAGCTGTCCTTAGCAGAGAAGTACCACCATCAGTGCTCTCCTTAGTGTATACAAACTGCTGTCCAAGCCATATCCAGGAGTGTAGAAGCTGGCATGTGGGCTAGCGAGTGTAAGCGTGGTGATCCGGATGCTGCCAGAGCATGGGAACGCAAGTGTGAGCAGAAAGGAGAGAACGTGGGTGTACGATGTGAGGGATCACATGTGATCCCAAGGAGAAGGCAAAGGTAGGCTGGGAATAAGAGGGGGCCTGTAGAAGAGGACCTCTCTGGAGGAAGATGTGGGCCCAGGAACTAGTGTGCAGGAATGCATCCCTGTGCATGTAAACCAGGTGGCGGGTGTGTGTGCCCTGTAACCAGAGCTTTCTTCCTCTAGGACACAGGGTGGGTCATGTCTGCCCTCTCCTCCAAGATGATCTCCATTACTTGAGACTGATAAGGTAAACCCCAAGATGGCTATGAAACTGGATCCTCAGCAGATGGGGAGGCTTAAACAGACTTTCTTATCCCTCCTCTGGGCCTCCTTACCCACCTGGCTGCCCAGGGCCTGGCCATGCACTCACCATCCACGCAGGAGGGCTTTGCCCTTGTAGTGCCCGCCACCTGGCCAGAGAGGCAGGCACACTTGACGGTTTGGGAACGCTCCTCGATGCGGTTCTGGTTGCAGCAGCGATGCGTGGCGATCACCTCACAGGTGCCCTGCTTTACTAAGACTGAATGGGCCAGCAGGGAAAGGTCAGAAGACCCAGGCCTCCAACCTGCTCTCCTCCCTCCCACCCGGCTGCGGTTCTCAATTCCTCCTCCTAGGTCATTTAAGAGATACCCAGTGCTGGGGATGCAACTCAGTGGTAGTGTTTCCTAGCATACAGGCCCAGGCTCAGTTCATACTTTCGACATGTACACATAGAGAGAGAGAGGGAGAGGGAGAGGGAGAGGGAGAGGGAGAGAGAGATCTAAAAGTAAGGGAGAGAAGAGCAGATGAAACCTTCGTGTTACCGCCCTACCCCACCCCGCTGAGGCCACACTCACGACTCTTTGAAAGCTGGAGTTGCATGCCAGCCCCCACCTTCCACTTTCTCAGGGTGAGGGCAAGGGCCCCAGAGCTTACAATGCGTGGGGGAGGATCATCCGCTTACAGAGGCTTTAGCCATCCCAGAAGGAAAACCCCAGAATTAGGCCAGGAGACTAGACTTAAGCCTCCACCGAAGGCCTCTCACTGTAGAGCACCTTCTCCCTGGAAAGGATAGTACCAACGTGTCTACCCAGGCCTTCTCTGGACCGGGCTGCAGAAGAGAGCAGTTTCCTGGGCAATGGCCAGAGGAGTCACCTCTGCAAAGTTTACTCTGCCCCAGAGATCTGCCTGCTTTGTTGGGTGGGTTGGAGTGCCTTCTAGCTCTCCAGATGTCCTAGGAAAGTCCTCTCTAGTCTCTCACCACCTTCCCCAAACCTGTGGCTGTGGGAGGCTGCAAGGAAGCAGAGGCCAGCCTGGTCCACAGCCAGGCCAGGCAGAGCGCTAGCACCCAGCTGCCTGGGCTCCAGTTGCTCGTGGTCCGCTCACTCATTCTGCGGAGAGAAGTACATACCCCACTTAGCTCAGGGCAGCCGGTCCCCTGCACTCAGGTTCAGCCCCTTCTCTGAGCCGTGTTCTAGAAGCCCCAAGGTTAAACAGAATGCATACCTTGTCCTCAGGTAGCTTGCAGCCAGGCACGATGTCACTGTCGGAGGCAATTAGTGATACAGAAGGACCAGAGGACAGGGAGGCAGGGCCTGTGGAGGAGACATTTAAGAGATTTTGCAGAGCGAACTAAAGGGCTGTGCCATGTGGGAGACAATGATGCTTTTTGAGCTCTCAATACAGACACCTCACTTGTGTGCTCTTGACTACATTCCACTGCACAAAGGGCAGGAGGCCTCTGCTAGACGGCTTCCCCTGGCCTTCACGTGGGTGCACATGTGCATACACCATGCACACATACTAAACTAAATAAAGGAATGAAAGAAGAGACAAAACTAGGCTAGAAGTTAAATGTCTTGCCTGAGGTTGATGGCATGCGAGCTCGGGACCCAGAAGTCTACCCTAGGCCCATTGCTCTCTTCTTCCTTTCTCCTGGGAACCAAACAGGACCTCAGACATCTATACCAGAGGGTGGGTAAGAACCAGAGAGAAACCAGGGAAGCGGAAGCACAAAGGTGCTGGGAGAAACTAGCCACAGATGAGGTCAGGAAGAACCCCAGAAGGTCCTGGAGGTCAAGGGTTGGCCTAGATCACTGGCCCCAGCAAGCGCCAGCTCAGACTAGGAATACCAGGGGCCAGACCAAAAGATATAGCTGCTCCCTTGGAGGGGATGTCCTCTCCTCGAGTCCCATCTCCAGCTGTCTCACTTACCGTTCCTGGAATCTTTAGGCTTCTGTCTGTGCATCTGCTGGCCTCAGACTCATTCCACCTGGATAAGTAGGGAGCAATTTGGAGGTAAATTCAGAACAGAGAGAGGCCAGGCCCCTGCAGAAGCTAAGAGAAAGCTTGGGCTTGGATGAGAATAAGGGAATAGGCTGGACAGCTTAGGCTGTCTGTGTGGCAAAGGCAGTCATTTCTGCTCTGGGGATCTGTCCCTACTCCCCTACCCTCCTCTCCCCAGACTGAGGAGGAGGCTGGGTTTTCTTTTTCCCAGGAGTGAAGCAGACAGAGGTGAGAGGCTATAAGGATCAGGGCTGTCGTCTCTCTGCTCTTGAGACAGAGCTAGGTCAGGGAAGCATGCAGACTCTGACAGTTTTGTCTCCCCTGGGGGAGAATCTTGAGGTCTCCATATTCCCCTTGCCTCCACCTCCAACCCATCATGAACCTGGCTTCCTAGACTCTTCTGGAGCTGGCTTAATTCTACAACTGTCCTTCCAGAGGGCTAGCCTAGCGGCGCAACAGGTCTCAGCTTCAGTGCACAGCCCGCAAGAGCTTCTCCATTCTCCCCCAAGGTCCTGTCCTCACTCAGTCTCCCCTGAGAAGTAATACTGAAACAAACAAGCTGCCGAGCTCTGGAAAGGCCTAGAGAGGGGAACGAAGGTGGTGGAGGGGGTGGGTGTGTTTCCACCCTTCTAGATTTGCCTCTTTTCTGAGTGGGTCTCCTCTTCCAGTCTGTGCCAGGGGGCGGGGAGGGGGGCTCATTTTGACCGTTGCAAATGCCGTTTGTTCTTCTCTTGGTGACATCCTATTTCTGTCTGAGCGTTCCCAGGGTCCCGTCCGACTCAGGCATTTCTCCTAGGTACTCCAACGCTCAGAGAACTTGGGGGAGACGGGGACTCAGGATCTCTGGCATTCTATGCTCTCCTCCTACGGTGCTGGAGGAGGAGGCTTCTGGGATTTGTTCTTCAGCGTCTACCTCAGTTTCCTTGGGCTGTTTTCCCCATTCTCCAATTCAGGCTAAGGTGATGCTGAGAGAGCAGCCTACAAGGGGTCAACAACAACCTTTGACCTTGCTTTGCTTGCTCCTGCCCCCTTTCAGCGCCCATTCTTAATCCTGGTACCCACCTGCTCCACAGCAGTGATCCCGGTTCAACCTTCTGGCCTGAGGTCCTTGATGCCTCTGAACTTGTGATCTAGACTCACAAAGGCGGGTTCTCCCCCGGAGTTGCCAGCTCGGGTGTTGTCTGGTCCCGAGCTCTGTCTGTGATCGATCAATCGTTATCAAGTTGTTGTGCCCCGAGGAGAGCAGGGCAATGGCTAAGCCGGCATCCCAGTGAACACCGGGATGCTCTGGGCCTGGACCAGAGCAGCCTTGGGGGGAAGGGGTCAGCCGGGTCCTCCAGAGCTTGCCGCCCTCAGGCTGGGGAGCGCGCAGTCGCTTGGTTTGGAAGTCGTCCCCGCTGCTTCAACCCTTGCGGGTACCGCTGCCTCCTTCGAGACAGCGTGGGGCGCTCTGCGGGGAGGATGAGCGCAACTGGCACGCAGCGGCCTCTGGTGGCGCAGGGCGAGATCAGGGAGAGACGCCCACGGGCTCTGTATTGATGGACGCGACAATTAGAAACAGGTCCCTGAAACCTCCAGGAATGTGGCCCCCAGCCCTGTCGTTCAAGGGAGTTAGGTGGTGTTCTGGTAGGGATGCGGGTGGGCGTTGGGGCTGGGAGTCGTCTTCACCTACACCATCTGTAGGCTAATATTTAAATCTGAGCTCCTTAAATCTTAAAATCCAGTTCTTCAGACCACGCAGAGCAGCTCACACATATAATCCCAGATCTTGAGAGACTGAGGCAGAAGAATTGTCATGAATTCTGGCGCAGCCTGGGCTGTAGTGTGAGACCCTATCCAAAGGGAGAAAAAAGCAGAGATAGGGAGAGAGGAGGGGCAGGCATTTGCCTGCAAGGTTGAGGACAGCTTGGTCTATACGGTTTACACAGGGTTCCATTCCAGCTAGGGCTGCTTAGCAGACCTTAGCTCAAAATGAAGGAAAGAGAGAGTGAAGGGGAGCAAACTCATTTCTTTGTTAGGACGCTGGGGTGTTATTTGAGGTGTTTTTCAGGCTAGGAATCTAGGACCACTGTGTTGGAAGATTTCGATATTGCACCAAGTTCTTTACCACGGGGTTTCCCATCTGACACCAAAAGGGAATTACAGTAAATACTTCCGGCACAGAAGTTCTGTCCTTCTACCCAGGAGGACTAGGGGCAGTACCAGGGTGGAGAACCAGACTGGAGGGCATCAAGAGGCTGGCGAATGGCCCTGTAAATACCAAATATGACTTTCATCTTGGGAACCACATCCGAAGTTCCTAGTGTCTTCATCAAAAGAATGGTAAGTAATCCTAATTACCAAATTTTAACAGGTTCATATTTTGGATGCATTAAACACTTGAGGGCAGAGGTGTTTTGTGAATCTGTCTCTTCACCTGTTATCATAAGGAAGATTTGGGGAGGTGGTAAAGTGTGGCGGAGAAACAAAGAATAAGCCTGGTTCTGGGTCCTGAGCACACAGGCTGGGACAAGGGGTGGGGTCTCCCCTCTCTTTCACTCTCTCTCTTCCCACTGTGTAGGTGTTGGTGATCGAACCAGGGCCATCAGGCTTGGCATCTTTACCTGCTATGTCATTGCCCTCACCTCTTTAAGACAAAGTCTCATTATGTAGCCACAGCTGGCCTTGAACTTACCATGTAGCCCAGGCTAGCTACTAACTTCTGATCCTCCTGCCTCTGCCTCCTGGGATTGCAGATGTGTGCTACCATGCCTGACTAAGGGGGCTTGTTCTGAGGATGCTCTATTCCCCTCTGTGGCTCAGGCCTGGTTCTCCTCTGCCACTGAGGGATGTTTCTCAGCTCCCAGGAGAGAACACATCTCATAAATGTGCTTTTCCTGCTGTGCTCCCCCCCCACCCTTTTCCTCTCACCCTCTACTGCCTCAGGGAGAGGACCTCTCACCAGGTGTGGAGAAGTCAGGACGGAAGAGGTGTGGTGGTCCAGGAATAGGTGGGAACTTCAGAGGTATGAGAACCCTCAAATTTGGTTATGGATGGGAGCCAGAATGGTTCCAGGGAATAGGGGAGCAACTGTCCTGGAGTTCAGGGGTCGAAAGGCCCTAACTCTGTGGCCCACTTTTGCGGCCACATCATGGATGCTGTGAAGAGCCAGGAAGCTGAATGGCACTGGAAAGTGACAGGTAAGCTGTCCCAGAAACAATGAATAATAAAATCAAAGGTTATTCTTTCTTCCTCCAGTCTTTGGCTTCCCACTGAGACTATGGCATTTATCAAACAGCTGGCTTCAGTTTTCCTCAAACACGAAGAAAACACCCATAGTGACAGTCTGTTCTTTGTCCCTGGACGCCTTTGTTGCTGGTTTTGAGTCTGGATTGTAACCAGTACACCCCGGCTCCACCCCGGTGACCTTATCTTTCTCCCCAAAACTCGGACATAATTTCAGCAGGTCTGTGTACTTTTTTTGAATGACACTGCAGAATTTTTAATTATAAGTTGTCAAGACGGCTACCTCTTTGGGGAGGCGCAGGTTATGATCAGGAAGCACCAACTGGGAGCCTGCAGGTCGAATTACAGCTACGAACAGGGAGTCTGTAGTTCCTTCCCTCAAGGGCCTTGACTTCTGTGGAGCTGTATGTTGGGGATAGATGGGGACATGACTGACTCTCTAATTCGAAGTGTAAGGGCAGAACGCTTTCCGAGGCAGGACAGTAATCCTCTCGCATCAAGAAGGCAGAAAAACAGCCCACCTGAGCTGGATCTAGCTCTGTTCTTCAAACTTTTAAACAAACTTTTAAACTGGCTTTTGCCTCCCCCTGGCGGTAGCCAGAGACCTTGCTCAGCACTCCGGTTCTGCTGAAGCCTCTGAGGGTGGGAATTTAGGATTCTGGCTCCCTTCTGCGCCTTTCTTCCTAATCCAGAGAAAGCAGCGTCAGAAAAAGGTTCTGACATGTGCATGGCTCTCTAAGTGGCTGTGTGATTCTTGGGCAGGTCTAATAAAATAACAGGAGATTGTCGACTCCCACCTCATCTGTAAAATGGGTGTTTTGTACAGTGACCTAACGAATAGAACATGCTTTGTAAAGGGCCTAGTGTGCAGCAAGTCCTCAATAATTGTAGTTATTTATTATGCCATTAGCCTTCTAACTAACTGGCCAGCAGAAGTCTAAATATGGAGGAAACGTTCTGGGGAAGTGGGATGGGGGTGACAATAGTTCTCTAGAATGTGAAGGTGACCTTTGACAGAACAGTGCCCAGGATTTTGTCCCAGGACTCCCGATCTGGAGAGGTCAGCTGCCGGGCTTGTATAGCGCTCTCTCTCTCTCTCTC
>LOJH01026215.1:0-18478 GCA_001685095.1 Ellobius talpinus
TCTTTATTAACCAATGAAAGTAATACATAAGACAGATGACCCTCCTACATCACTATAGTCTATTTGGTCCTGCTCAGGTTCTCAAAATCTTCCATCTGGAGGTGGGGAACAAGGCATTGTGGGGGTCTTTTGTTTGTTTTTAAATTATTTTATTTCATGTGCATTGGTGTTTTAGCCTGCATATATATCTGTGTAAGGGTATTGGATACCCTGGAACTGGAGTTGCAAACACTTGTGAGTTGCCTTGTGGGTGCTGGGAACTGAACCGGGATCCTCTGGAAGAGTAGTCAGTGCTCTTAACTGCTGAGCCATCTCTCCAGCACTGTTCATTTGTTTTCAGACCAAGTCTTGATATACTGCCTCAACTGACCTAGTATTCTCTTAGTAGCCAAGCACAGCAATCCTCCTGCCTCAGTCTCCCAAGGACTGGAGTAAGAGGCTTATGCCATGCCTGTCAGGATCAAGGCACTCTCTGAAAACATCCCTGACCTGGTAAGGCCATGGGTATGACAGGCTTCATGGATAGTTAGGGCTATGAGCATCCTGACGCCAGAACAGACCAATGCTTGCAGGCCAGGAAGGGAGGGACAGGCCATGTTATTACAAGGAGAAAGAGAAAGACACAGCATAGTTTCATGATCTAATAAAAACTGTGTGGAGAATAGGATGTGAACCCTCTTTTATTAAAGTTATAGAAGAGAAAAATCATGGGTTAGAAGTACAGCTCAGCTGGTAGAGTTATTGCCTAGCAACCACAAAACCCTGTCTAAGTTACAGTTTCTGTTGCTATGAAGACACCAGGACCATGGTGACTCTTATAAAGAAAAACACTTAATTGGGGCTGGCTTACAATTCAGAAGTTTAGTTTGTTATCATCGTGTTTGGAGGCACTGTGTGCAGGTAGACATGGCGCTGGGAAAGGAAGTGAGAGTGATAAAGATAAAGAGAGCTCCATCTTTATCTGCAGGTGACAGGAAGTTAACTGGGCCACTGGACATGACCTGAGCAGATATGAGACCTCAAAGCCCACCCCTGCAGGCCAACAAGGCCATAGATTGCAACAAAGCCACAGCTCCTAATAGTGCTAATCCCTATGAGCCTAGGAGGGTCGATTACATTCAAACATCGCAAGGAGCATATGCCAAGCCCTTACCACTGCCAAGGAGTTCTGCCACAGGGTAAACAACTTCTGAAAAACTAAACAAAAACTTCCCTCGTGAGTAAAGTCACATCTCCTTGACCATACCACAAAGTGCAGGGTTCCCAGAATCTCACTGACCTAGGCGGATAGCCTCTGTCATCAGGGGAACCATCTGCCACATAGGTAGTCAGTAATCATAAGCAGGGATTATCACCACAGAGCCCAGCTGAACTGCACCAGGGAATGGCAGCGATAGAAATTTGTACTCTCCGCATTGAATGTCCCATCAGCAGACAGACCTTCCTTGCTGGCCCGGCACTATGGAAGGGACAGGAACTCTACAGCAGGATTTGCAGGCACTGTGAGGAGGTGACAGTCTCTAACTAGACCCCTGGGTTTCCCTTCCAGCACACTCTACAATTTCTATCACTACTTCTACATGGCGACCAACACACTCTTCTATATCAGCTCGGCAGTGACCCCGGTTCTCTACAACGCTGTGTCTTCCTCCTTCAGGAAGCTCTTCCTGGAATCCCTCAGCTCTCTGTGTGGTGAACAGCACTCCCTGGTGCCCTTACCCCAAGAAGCCCCAGAGTCACCCCCTAGTACATACAGTTTCCGGCTTTGGGGATCTCCAAGAAACCCCAGCCTGGGTGAAATACAAGTATGAAGAGAATAACAATGACTGCCTGGGACATGCCCATCAGACAAGCCACGCCATCACTAACAATCCAGGTGGACCTCCTGACCCAGCTCAGTCATTGACCAGTGCGTACTGCAGGCAAGCCACATAACACCCACTACCCTCAGCTTCCCACCTGTGCCACTGAATTAAAGAATAGGAATCATTGCCTAGTGATGAAGGTGTCCAGTGCCAGGCCTGGTACATAGCCAATACTCAATAAATTTAGCTGGTGCTAATCTTTTTTCTCTCTGTGTATGTTTGTATGTATGTGTGCGTGTGTGTCAGCATGTGCGTGTGAACACACATGTGTATGCACATTCATGTTTGTGTATCTTATGTGGTCTTGTGTGTCCATGTACTCATGTATGTGGAGGCCAGAGATCAACCATTGTCTTAGTTAGGGTTTCTATTGCTGTGAAGAGACACCATGATCATGGCAACTCTTATAAAGGACAGCATTTAATTGGGGCTGGCTTACAGCTCAGAGGTTTAGTCCATTATCATCACGATGGGAAGCATGGTGGCATGCAGGCAGACATGGTGTTGGAGAGGTAGCTGAGAGTTCTACATCTGGATCAGTAGGCAGAGGAAGAGAGTGACACTGGGCCTGACTTGAGCATTTGAAACCTCAAAACCCACCCCTCAGTGACACACTTCCTCCAACAAGGTCATATGTCCTAATCCTTTCAAATAATGCCACTCCCCATGAAGGCCATTTTCATTCAAACCACCACAAGCATTCACCTTGTTTTTGAGACACAGTCTCTTCCAGGACTTGAATTCACCAAAACATGTTAGACTAGCTGGACAGAGTCCCAAGTGTCCTGTCACTGTCTCCCTGGCACTAGGATTCCAAGTGTATGCTACCACCACACCCATGCATGTTTAAAAAGCATGGATTATGGTAACTGTTTTAGGATTTCTTTCTTTTTTTTTTCAAGACAAGGTTTCTCTGTATAGCTTTGAAGCCTCTCCTGGAACTCACTCTGTATGCCAGGCTGGTCTCAAACTCACAGAGATCTGCTTGCCTATATCTCCTGAGCACTGGGATTAAAGACATACACCACCACCATCTGACTTGTGTTAGGATTTCTGTGAAGAGACACTACGACCACAGCAACTCTTAAAAAGGAAAACATTTAATTGGGATGGCTCACTCACAGTTCAGAGGTTTAGTCCATTATCACCATGGTGTGACATGGTGTGCAGGCAGATATGGTGCTGGAGAAACAGTCAAGAGTCCTACATCTTGACTTGAAGGCAACAGGAAGTGGTCTTCCTCCATGGGTGTAGCTTGAGCATATCTGCGAACTCAAAGGATGGGTAAGGAACTGGAAGTGTAAGCCAAATAAACCCTTTCCTCTCCAAGTTGCTTTAGATCAGTATTTACCAGAGCAACAGAAAAGCAAACTAGACCACCCCCCCATCTTGCTTCTTCAGTTTCTGGCAGATGATCCTTAATGTTCTCTGCTCGAAGATCTCTCACTCCAGCCTGTACCTCCTTGTCCCATGATCTCGGCATGCTTGTGTTCCTCAGGGGGCATGCCACTTAGGGCTACCTTCACTCTAGGACAGTGGTTCTCAACCATCCTAATGCTCAAACCCATTAATACAGCTCTTCATGTTGTGGTGACCCCCCAACCATAAAATTATTTTCATTGCTACTTTGTAGCTGTAATTTTGTTACTGTTATGAATTGTAATGTAAATATCTGTGTTTTCTGAGTCTTAGGTGACCCCTGTGAAAGGGTCCTTCTATCTAAAGGGGTCACAACCCAGAGGTTGAGAAGGGCTGCTCTAGTGTAATCTTAGCCAGTTTACATAGTAAGGACCCATTTCCAAATGAGGTCAGAATCCTGAGGTGTTGAAGGTTAGGACTAATATGTCGTTGTGGGGCCCAATACCTCTTTTGAAGATCATGAAAACCTCCACCTGGGAGGACACGCAGGCCTGCACCTCTGGATAGAGGTTTCTGTTGAACAGGGATGGGCACAAGCATGACCCCAGTCCCCAGAAGGAATACAAGAGCTTGCCAGAGTTTAATGAAGAGAGAAACTGGGGCAGTATATTCAGGGAATGACAAATTCACTAACAGGATCCTGTTTCTTCCCTGGGCTTTTAAAAATCTGCACTGGCCTTTCCAACTGCTTTGCCCATTAAGATGCTAATCTTTTCTGAGCTGGGACATCTGCCCAGACAAGCAGATTGAAAAAGAAATGAGATCAGTTGTTGCTGGAGGCCGCCTTGGTTCATGGTCTTCCCTCAAATAAAAGCTGTCTGTAGAAGCTAAAGACAGGTCGAATGTTTTTGGTGCAAATTTCTGAATGAAAAGAGATTAATAAACTCGGATAGAAGTGCCCAGGCACTTCGCAAAAGGTGTAAAATCCAGTGGGTTTGGTACCAATTTGTGTTTGTTATAGACTCATGTCCAATATGCAGCCCAAGTGGGCTTCCAGTGAAAAAATATGGGATCAATACATTTACCCAATACAGAGCGAGAGAAGCTGACAGTACCTTCCACTCTGTGACAGTGGCGGAAGTAGGTTAAGATGAGAAGCTGCCGAATGTTGACAGGGATGTTACTATGCTCGAAGGTCTACTCTTTTCTCGCCTAACACCAGTGCAATCTTAGGTCACTTAGGCTCTTTGTTAAAATGGTCCCAATGACATCTACTTCAGAGTACTGCTGCATTAACAGGATGACATAATTGTTAGTCAAGACTCAGTGGTGTTTGCTGAGCCTTGGGATTTACTTTTTGGCTAACACATGTCCTGGAGAGCTGAGTCAAAGAACAGAGGCCTGAGTCCAAGGATCCTGTAAGAATACCAACTTACCTACTCTTACAAACTCCAAGTCTCCGGCATTTCTCATCTCTCATGGTAATATTCTCTACACGGCTGAAAGCATTTGGGTAGTTTTTCTCTTTAGGGACCACACGTATCAGAAAGGCATGCACGAGCACAGATGACGAGAAATAGAGAATGAAGCTCTAAAGTCAGGAGCTAGAGCAGTGGTCCTCAACTTATGGGTCATGACCCCTTTGGGGAAATCAAATGACCCTTTCACAGGGGTTGTAGATATCCTAATAGCAGATATCCTGCATATCAGGTGCTTACATTACAATTCATAACAGTAGCAACATTGCAGTTATGAAGTAGCAACGAAAATACTTTCATGGTTGGGGGTCACCACAACGTGAGGGACTATATTAAAGGGTTGCAGCCTTAGGAAAGTTGAGAACCACTAAGCTAGAGAATTCTGGGTCACCATGTATGTTCATATCACTTACTCATGAAGACCCATCAAGCATATAATTGGAGCCCCAGACCCCTGGTGACCCAAGCTGAGTTGAACTCAGGTAATGGTGAAGTTTGTGTTTGGGTTGGAGCATTATATTGGGGTTTAAGGGTATTCTAGCTGGTTAGATTTGAACCTGAGGCCTCCAGGACTTATCCTGGAGGATAACTTATCCTGGCTTAAGATAATTAAGGGTCTCAACCAGCTGCATATCCTGGCAAGGATTCTTCTGGCTCTTGGAGTGCTCCCTAAATGAAGAAATTGGACATATAACAGTTGGTTGTGTTGGAGCTGTCAGAGACACTTTAGTGTGGCTTCTGTACAAAATGACATGTGGCCAAGAGTCTATGACAGCACCTCTCCTATCAGAATGTCTGTAGAACGGGAAGAACTCAAGACATCAGGAAAAACCATGTGGTAGAGACTAAAAGCCTTAGAACCTCACTAACTCCACAGCTACTAAAGATTTTTTAACTAATAGTTGGCACATGCTCTGTTACCGATATAGCAAGCTAACTCTTCCAGTTCAGAATAAGTGGAAGGGCTCAGTTGGTAGAGTGCTTTACCCAGCATGCAGGAAGCCCGGGTTTGGGGCTTTCCTAAGGCTGCAACCCTTTAATACAGTCCCTCACGTTGTGGTGACCCCCAACCATGAAAGTATTTTCGTTGCTACTCCATATTAAACAGGAATGATGGTACATATAATCCCAACTCCCAGAGGCATAGGCAGGGAGATTACTGTAAATTCATGGCCAGCCTGAACAACCTAGCAAATTCAAGGCCGACTAGAGCTACATAGTGAAACCCTATCTCCAAACCAAAACAAAGATCAGAAGAAGTTGGGGCTATTTGGTTTCTTGGTGCTAGAGTGTAGATGGGAGATTTTCTCATGGCACCTCTGTTCCTAGTCTGTACCTCCTCATTTGTTCCTTCTTTAGGAGAGTTCAGAGAGAAATTGGTAGGAATATTAACCCAAAAGAGCAGATTTCAATCTTGCCTAGAAAAGAGACCAGGAGCAGTGTGTAGCAACCAGCCCCACCTCCCAAGAAAGAGGTACAGTCTCCCAAATAGACAAAGAGCAAAGTTAAGGGCAAGCTTTGCCAATTAGAGAAACTGAACTGGTTAGACTTTTCTTTAATCTATGACTCCAGAGAATGACCCCGGGCACAGGAGCCTGGATGGGGAAGGGTGCAGAGCATGCTGCACACGGGGCTGGGACACACTCCTGAAGGTGACTGTGATCAGTTGTTGGTGGCATGGCTTCCATACTTCACAAGGAAGCACGGTGCCTCCACACCAAAAGCGAAGCATTACAAAAGAAGTTGGGACCAAAAGATCTTGGAAGCAAGATGATGATGGAGGAACATACAGCAAGGACATGGAGTCATGGTTCGGTGATACACTTGGAAGCTCTTCTTGAAGAGGAGAGGAAAATAGAGAAACAAGACCTGGGAGGAATGGAAGAACAGTGGTGATAATAAGAAACCACAGGATTTTCTGAGAGAGAAGAGCAGGGACTTGGTAGGAAGTTTTAAAATGACCTGTACTTATTAATAATAATAATGACACAGATTAATGGAGTTCGGTACAATGATTCTTTTCCTATGTGTATGTGAGAGTTGTATGCACACTATGTGAATGCAGTACCCAAGGATTCCAGAAGAGGGCATCATCTCCCAGAATGGAAGCTATAAACAGTTATGACTAGCCATGCAGTGCTAAACCTGGGTCCTCCAGAAGAGCAGCATGTGCTCATAACCACAGGGGTGTCTCTCCAGCCCCTGCTGTGATATTTCAACCATTTATACAGAATACATTGATCAATTTGGAGGTAATTAGCACTCCTCTCCCTCACTGTTTGTTTTCAGACTTTGGGCTTCTCTGTTCTAGATCTTTATAATGACATTTTATGTGATTGTACTGATTACAGCCATCTCCCTGTTCTCCTGTGAGTTGGGGGCACCATCAACCCCTCTCCATTCTGCCTTCCCCACTCTCATTTTTTCCAGCCTCTGGAAATGACTTCTTCACATTCTGGATGACTTTCTTTGGCTTCCACGTACAACAGAACATAGTGGTGCTTGTCTTTATGCACCTGATCTACTGAAATGTTGTTTGTTTGCTTGCTTGCTTATTTTTGCAGCACTGGGGCATAAAACAAAGGACTTGTGCATGTTGGGCAAGCGAAACCATCAGAGCTACATCCTCAGCCTTTCTGGGCATTTTAATACGAGTATTGATAGGAAAACCTGTGAAACACAAGAAGGGGCATCACCGAACACATGAAACTTCCTTTTACAAAAAAAACCCCACAAAATTTCACACAAATATTAGTACTACTTTTTTGAGACCGGTTTTCTCTGTGTAGCTCTAGCTGTCCTGGAACTCATTCTGTAGACCAGGCTGGCCTCAAACTCAGAGAGATCTGCCTGCCTCTGCCACCAGAGTGCTGGGATTAAAGTTGTTCTCCATGTTCTGGATAACCCTTGAAAGGTGACTGAAAGATGAACCAACTCTAAGGAAAGCCCAGGCCAGAGAGAGGCAGACAGATGTGGACAGATCAAGTCCAGGCTGGGGTGCAAGACTGACCTATACTGTGCCTCCTTGTGTGACTTTTTCTGTGCAGGAGGAGAAGTTAAGATTTGCCAAGCACTTAGAACAGGGTGAGAAAGTGTTATATAAATGGAAAGTAATAAATATGTTTTCCGTTAAATATGCGGAAATGAACACACTTTATTTGCCTGGCACATAAAATTTGCAGGTCCCAAACATGGAGCTCATTTCTCTTGCCTCAAGGAGTCCAAGACAACCAAATAGACAGACACTGGCAAAACAGATGTCTGGACAGAAAACTCAAGAAATTTTAAAAAGTACTCCAATTGCCAAGGAAACACGAGGTCATATTAAGGACATTAAAACCAGCATTGAGTCTTTTGAGAGAAAGGAAGTGTAGCAGAGAAGATTATCAATGGCCAGGAGCACTTGAGAACGAGGAAGGAGGACGGTGATGGGTCTGGCCTTCACCAGGATTGGCCCAACAGAAACAATGTGAAGGTAGGCAGCTTCCCTGGGAGGCAGGCTCCACGGCCCCCACAGTTCCACAGCTGGAGAGCTATGGTTATAAACTACCTCCTTGAAAGGCTAAGGACAGTCAGTCAGTGAGCCGCAGCAGGTGGACCCACGACAGAAACGGCCAGGGCTGCCATCTTGCTAAGTGTGATGGTCCATGCCACCAACCTGGTACGAGCTAGAATCACACAGTTAACATTGCCAAGTTCTAGGCGCATCTGTGAGGAGGTTCCTAGGCTGGAATAGGAGAGGCCAGACTATCCAACCTAAATGTGAATGTCAGCATTCTAGGGACTGGGGTTCCATACTGAAAGGAAAGAGAGAAGCTGGCTGAGCACTGTCATTTATATCTCTCTGCTTCCTGACTAAGAAAGTCATGTGACCAGCCGCCTCATGCATCTGCCACCATGCCTTCCCCATGATAGCCCACACCTTCAAACCATGAGCCCCATAAACCCTGCCTTCCTTAAGCGGCTTCTGTTGGGTCTTTTCCATAGCAACAAGCAGAGCAGGTAATACACCAAGTTTCTCAACTTCGCGAGAAGCTTGATATAAGAGCAAACAATCAGAATTGAATCTGTGAGACCACAGAAACTGTGGCCCAACAATTAGGCTCTGTCCAAACAGCAAGTGAATTCTGAGATCTCAGAAGCTTAACCCAGGCTGGGGGGTGGGGGTCAGGGTGGGCATGTCCTGGGTTATGGGTTCTTGTCATAGAACACCATCAAGAGGAGGAAGATGGCTGTTTGTGGTCCTGGCTCCTTCCATTTCTTGGGGCCTCCCTCCTAACACAGCCACATCCTGGAGTCTCACACAGGTTTCAGAAGCATTGTCTAAAGGCAAACACTAAGGTGCAGTGAGCAGTCGGAAAAACAAAAGCAAGCTTTTCACTAAGAATGTTCCATCGCCCAAGAGACACCTGGGTCAATCAGACTTCAGGGGCAGGTCCTGTGGATCAGAGAGCCCCAGCTTCTGATGTTTCCTCTCCCTGTTGGGCATGTTATGAACACTGCCTTCTAGTTTCTCTCTGCCTCCTGATTTTCCCTTCCCGCTGTCGGCCCTAACCTAGTTTACGGTATTTGCAGGGGAGGAGATGCTATATATAGCTTAGCATTTTCTACTCTCTCTACTCCAGGAGCCCAGGTGCTCTGTCAGGCTGGAAAAAGGAAAATAAGTTTTCTCCACAACTGTCACTAGGTATCATCAGCCATTTGTATTTCTGACATTTCCTGCTTTATCTGGCTCGTAGCAGTGTCCCCGGGTCTGCAAAGCACTGTGGCCATTGTTACTCCCGGTAACCACCAACAGAGGCACATAGTTTTATTCCCTAGACCTGTAGTTGAGTTTGATGTTTTGGATAAACATTGTCATCTCACTTTTTCTCTGGTTTTAACCTTGTTTAAGGTTTAGCTTTGTTTAAAGTTGCTCCGTGAGATCCGGTTCACTCCACACATCTCCACACAGCTTCCCTCTTCTCCCACTCTCTGGCATTAATGGCATTTTTTTTCTGGGTCTTTGCTGTGTTAATTTCTGCAGTTCCTGTTTCCGTATCTTGTTCAACAGCCTTCCCTACACCCTTCAGGTGACTGTGGAGGCTGAATATGCTCTCTTTTCTCTAATTCAATGGTTCTCGACCTTCTTCATGCTGTGGCCCTCTAGTACAGTCCCTCAGGTTGTGGTGACCCCCAACCATAAAATTATTTTTGTTGCTACTTCATAACTGTAATTTTGCTACTGTCATAAATCATAATGTAAATATCCGATATTCAGATTATCTGATACGGGACCCCTGTGAAAGGTTGTTTGACCCCCCTCCAGGGTTCTCGACCCATAAGTTAACAACTCCTGCTCTCATTTGTTTTGTGTTTGGTTTTCTATCATAGCAAAAGCGAAATAACTAACACAGTAGATCCTCACCTTCCACCTTGAGACGGGGTCTTCCATTGTCCCTACTATGCACATCAGCCAGGAGCTTCAGGGGTTCCTTTCTCATCTCCCATGTCACTGCAGGATGTGTGTACCCACACCTAGCTTTACCTGAGTCCTGGGGTTCCGAACTCGGGTCCCCATGCTTGCACAGCAAGTATTGCACTCACTGAGCGATCTCCCTAGCTCTCTGTGGTACTGTTCTTATTTTCTTTCCCAAAGAATACTGTCTTGCTATGAGATTTGAAGCAGGCAGTCCCAGGAAAACACTGGCTAAACTCTGTCTCCTCAGAACAATACCGTCTGAACCCACCATACCAACAATAAGTGCCTTATATGTTTTATTTATAAGACTGGAGCAGTCGAGAGTGTTAGTTTAAATTAACTAATAAAACAGGGAGAATGGTTTACGGGTTGGCTATTTACAGGAGACGAACTAAACTAGAGACCATCAGTTTTGTTTCAAATCAGGAATCATGACATTCACAAAGTGTTTTATAAACATTGATCTAAATATTTTATACTTGTGTATTTTTTTTCCATGGGGAAAATGATTGGCAGTAAATCTTTGGCAAAAATTGAACAGGTTTCTCCTTGGACCGTCACCATGCAAAGTGCCTGTCCACCTCTAATGGGTCCAAGGATTGGGTTCTGATTACGTTTTCAGCAACCTCAGTTTTCCCATTAGCTGTGGGTCACTCCTAAAGCAATGTGGTCTCAAGGGAGCTGGACATGTTCATCTTTCAAATGAGAACAGTCATTCAAGGAGTAATATAAAGCATACACAGAGACTGGCCACCAGGGGGTGTCCTAAGGCATTGATCTAAGCACCCATTGGGGAAACACACATCTGTTTGCTTCTCTCTGGTCCCACTTTCTCTGGGCAGGCCAGAGACTCTCTCTCTCTAAATGAACTAAAATGAATAAGAAAGCTCAGGCTGTCTCACTGAAAAGTGAACTTCAAAAAATTATAAATCTCATCCTTAACTGCTTTGTTGGGGTTTAAGATCTCTCTCTCTCTCTCTCTCTCTCTCTCTCTCTCTCTCTCTCNTGTGTGCGCGCGCGCGTGCATACACGTGTGCTTGTGTGCATTTGTGCGTGTGTATGTGCGCGCGTGCACACAGGCCTGAGCACACACAGAGGTCAGAGGAGAGCCCTGGGTCCCTCAGAGCTGGAATTACAGGCATTTGCAGAATGCGTGGCTTGCCATCTATGTGCTGCTGGGCTCCCAGCTCCAGCCCTCACAACTAAACAGCAAGCACACTTACACAGCTGAGCCGTCGCTCCAGCCCTCTTCACTGTCTTGTACATCACTTTGGTTTTCATTATTTTTTTTTATCATGTAAGCAATTTGGTTCTCTTTCCTTTGGAAGGCAAATCCTCAGTCCACTGCGACAATCCTAATTCCCTCCCTAAAGTCTTTTGGCTTGTAAGAAAACTTCTTTTCCACTTTGCCCTTTCTAAGAGGTAGGGTATTTACCCTGTATTATTTTAAGAGTCCCTTTTTTTTCTAAAGTAAAGCAATTCATTTTATCATATTAAATTGGATGCCTTTGGGCTAGCTTCTGCAAAGAAAACTTGGAGGTGGTTAAATAATTCTTATTAAAATGATCTACTCTTTTTGTCTAGTCTCCAGCCTTTACAGTTAAAACGTTCCTTTGGAATATTGCTCTGGAGGGAGTCATGGGAAACCTACTATGTGAAATCATAGTCACAGGCACTGTGACAAGGCGACCCAGGATTCTCTAGAGCAGGTCAAGCTTGTCTGTGGAAGCATATGAGCGACATCAGAGTTCAAATTTCATTCTTCATAAAACGAACTTCAAGATAGCCCAGGGCATGTGGACTGGCCCAGTCTTCAGTTTTCTTGCCATCAAGAACTCATGGCTGTAGCTTTAAGTCATTATCTGCCACAGGACATTGTGACATGTGCCTGACCTCTGGGTGTGTCTGAGTTCATACACCCGTGGTCTGAAACCTTCACCAGCCTCATTAGCAAGTGGGTCCTGATGACCCCACATTCTCAGGAGTTCTTCCAGCCCCTTCCCCTCAGATGTGTCGTCCAGTGAGGAAAAAGAGTGGCCTATCTTCCTTGGCGTTGGCTGTCTGGAACTCATCCCGCAGCCGGAACTGCCATTCATCCTCCAACTCCAGGCGGACCACGGTCTGGCGGAGTGAGTTCCGGTCTTGGCAGATCACACACAAGGTGGCTCCTTGAGAGGGCAATGACAGAGGCAAGAAGAGAAAGGGGTTGAGTCCTTCCAAAGTACCCACCCACAATAGCCAACAGCTGGGTGGAAGTGCCAGGCACCCCGTGGCCTCTGGGATCCCACTCACAATAACCAAACGGATGGGTGGAAGAGCCAGGTGCCCCGTGGCCTCTAGGATCCCCTTCGCAAATAACTAAATGGCTGGGTGGAAGTGCCAGGAGCCCTATGGCCTCCGCTCCTGTCTAAGTGATTCCTAATCTCAACATCATAGACAGTGGTAGGGATTAGGCAGGCTTGCTGGGAAGACAGTGTAGTGAAGGAGAGCAGAGATGGCGGCTCGTTGCCAGGTCAAACCATCTCAGCTCCAACCCTGGGCTTTTACACCACTACTTATCTCAGTTCAACTGTTTCTCATTCATGTGGGCCTTGGGCAGCTCGAACCTTTGCCAAATGCCCTGCCATAGAAATTCTCCATCTGCATAGCTCCCAGCATGCAGCAAACCACCCATCTGCCAGGCACTGTTCACAGTCTTTTCTCCTCCCTCTCTACCTGTGTTCAGTCATCCCTTTGGGCCTGGATGTTTTAAGTAAGTTTGCCGTTTGGGGGGAGTCACATTCTTAGCTAACCTGGGGTGCATTGGGGCCCCCAGACCACAAGCTGGACAAGCCCGTTAAACACTGTTCCTGAGGTAAGAGGGTTGGCCCTATTCTTGCTAATTAAATGAATGAGAGCAAGGAAAACAGGCAAGGTACAAGCAACGCCAGCAAGGAACTAGAGCAGGCCTGGAGCCATAGGCAGACAAGTGCCTGTTTGTAGGGTTCTTCCAGATTCAGTTACTAACAAGAAAAGGAGAAAGACTGGAGACAATGGAGGACATGGTGCTTTGTCCTGCACAGAAGCCTTGAAGGGGCCCCGGCACCAACATAAAGGACTCAGAGGGATAAGGAACAGAGAAATGAGAAATGCCTGCCATTCGTGAAAAAGACAGGGGAGTCTTTTCTCTACTGAATGGTCCCTGGGAATTCAGTCCCAGCTTTCTGCTACTTTGAGAGTTGAGGCCAATGTCCTGTCATGGGAGATGTGGGGTGACAGTGGCCAATCAAACCAAGGTCCGGGCTAGGAGCATTACCTTTCAGAAAATGGAACTTCTTCAAGAAGCTGGCCCCCACAAAGGAGTCACAGAGGTACAGCAGGAGCCCACTGAATGCCACGCCAGAGCAGCTGATGTTTAGGGAGTGGGGCCTGGAACTCACATAACAAACAGAAATCTGGAAAAGAAGGAGCCAGGAGGGTCACCTTCCAGGAAGTACTCAGTCACACTTGGGACTAACAGCCAGCACATACCACGTGCTGGGTCAAACTCAAGGTGGAGCTTGGGGAAGAGATAGTCATGATATGGCCAAATCATATCCTTTTAAAAAAAGTCAATTCTAGGAGGTTTGTTCCCATTCGTAAATTGATTTGAGAATCAGTAATGCCTTGCTATCAGAACTGGGTTTGATACCCCAGTTCTGTCTGACAAACTAACACGGTGCCCTCTGCCTTGGTTTTGTCAGAGGTCAAGTATAGGTGAGCATCTGAGGTAAAGGCCTGAGCACAGCCGGCCTCAGTATCTACAGGTTCCATCCATGCTGTGAGACAATCGTCTTTTATCCTGTCACTTGTATTATTTTTTAATAAAACACTGATTGGCCAGTAGCCAGGCAGGAAGTATAGGTGGGGCAACGAGAATTCTGGGAAGAGGAAAGCTCAGTCTGCAGTCGTGACCCAGCTGCAGAGGATGCAAGATGTGACTGCCTTGCCGAAAAAGGTACCAAGCCATGTGGCTAACACAGATGAGAATTATGGGCTAATATAAGCTGTAAGAATTAATTAATAAGAAGCCTGAGCTACTAGGCCAACCAGTTTATGATTNAGTAGCCAGGCAGGAAGTATAGGTGGGGCAACGAGAATTCTGGGAAGAGGAAAGCTCAGTCTGCAGTCGTGACCCAGCTGCAGAGGATGCAAGATGTGACTGCCTTGCCGAAAAAGGTACCAAGCCATGTGGCTAACACAGATGAGAATTATGGGCTAATATAAGCTGTAAGAATTAATTAATAAGAAGCCTGAGCTACTAGGCCAACCAGTTTATGATTAATGTAGACCTCTGTGTGTTTATTTGGGACTAACTGGCTGTGGGACCTGGGGGGACAGAAACCCCAGTCAACACAGCCATATCCACAGATGCTGTCAATCACAGGTCTAAAATACCTGGAGGGCTGAATCTGTATTGAGTGTGCAGACTTCTGGGTCCTTGTTTCTTTGAGCATTGTAGCACAGTTATGTCCATAGCACCTACACTGCCATGGGTGTAAGCCACCTAGAGGTAAATCCAAGTGTACAGGAGGGTTATGTGAGCAACACTAACACAAGGGACATGAGTGCATGTGAATTCCCAGTACCCACGGAGCCGCGGACCGATCTCCATGGATTCCTGAGAGACGCTGTAATTACAATTCAAGACTGTGGTACTGGGCCACCTGTTCTGTGGATTCCAAGCCAAGTTACCTGAGGTCCTAGGTTAAGGTAGCAGTCCACAGACAACACGGGGTGGATGTGGTTCTTCAGGGACAGTGGGAAGAAGCGGTGGCTGTGGTACTGGAGGAACTTCTCCAGTAGGAGCTGAGCAGGAGCCGTCAGGAACGTGTGCTTACTGTCTGGGGCACAGATGTACTGAGAAGGCACAATGGCCACAGAGCTGTCAGATACCTGCCAGGAAGAGGGACAGGCCTCAGGCCATTCAGATATCTCGGTAAGATACAGCAGCACATGCATTATGCCTTGAGCTCAGAACCCTGGTGCCCATGTGAACACCAGATATGGTCATGTGTATCTGTAACCCCAGGGCTGGGAGAGGGAAGGTCAGGCTGCATCCCTGTAGCTCACTGGCCAACTTTAGTCCAGTCAATTAATGAGTTCTGGGTTCAGTGACAGATGGCCTCTCAAAGGGTAAGGTAGAGAGCAATAGTACAAGAGATCCAACAGCCACCTCCAATGTCTGGCTTCGCATGCATGCCGACACATGTGCAAGCATGCAAACACATTTACATGCATGTGAGCGTGTGTGCATGCACACACACCACCACCACCAAAGGAAGCCTGTGAAAACCGACTAACGAGATCACACTGATTTGCACACATTGATCATTCCATAAAGAAAACTGATCCAAAGAAAATAAAAGCACACGCAGGCCTTGGAAACTCTCCCACAGAGCCTGAGCTATAAAAACAACTAGAGTATCTAGAGCATTGGTTCTCAGCCTGTGGGTCACGACCCCCTTGGCAAACCGCTTTCTCCAAAACTATTTACGTTACAGTTCACAACAGTAGCAAGATTACAGTCACAAAGTAGCAACGAAAATACTTCTATGGTTGGGGGTCACCACAGCATGAAGGGTCAATGCGTTAGGAAGGTTGAGAACCACTGATCTAGACGTCGTCAGCTCCTCCCTGACCCCCAAACCCTTTCTGCATCCTCTCCCACAGCTCTTCCACTTTACTGTCTAGCCATCACCCACCAGGCCCCCTGCTCTACCACAGCATGGTTCCCTTGCTGTGGCCAGAGGCTGCTCAGTTATTGAAATGAATCTGAAATCAGAACCTCTGCTGGAAATCATTAGCGCTTCTGCTACGGCTTCACTCTGAAATACCCAAGCTTCGTTAGCACATGTCTTGAGGACTTGTTCCCTGCCTGGTGGTGGTGTTTGGGGAGGCTGTGGAACCTTCAGGAAATAGAAGCTAGCTGATGGTAGTAGGTCCTGGGGGTGGGCCTTTAAAGGCTAATCCAGCCCTGCCCCTCGCTCCCCTGATGTCTACATCATGGCCCACTACCCCATACAGAGCTCCATCACACAGTCCTGCCACCATAGGCTGAGTCTTCCACTCTGCCACCCACCCCCACTTTGGTGGACCAAAATCCACGCAACTGGAAGCCAAAAGAAATCTTTTTCCCTTAAGCTGCTCCAATAGTCATTCTCCCTTTGGGGACATTAATCTAGCTAATCTAGTGAACTGGTGTCACAGAAACGGGGTTGTTATTTGAGCTAAGTTCAACTGTATGGTTCTCAGGACTTTGGCTTCTTATCAGTCTTAACAGCAAAGTCGAGAAGTTTCCTACGGCCAGTCACAGAAGTTTCCATCTATTTCCTGCCACTCTTCCTGGTTCTTGAGGCTTCCTCCTCGGGGACATCCACAGACTCTTCACCACCCAGCTGTTACAATGGATCACCCTGCAATATCTCCTGTGGCTCCATGGTGCTTCTGACAGTAAGGGGCTGCCCTAAGTCTATCTTCCTGCTCAGCTGCAAGCCCACATGCCTGAGAGAAAAGGGACCAACTACCAAATGCTGGTTTATATATAACAAAATAAATAGAAATGAGTGATTTCACTTGCATGAAAAGTCTAAAAAAACTATATTTAACCAAAGTGCAATTAAGATTAGGTTCAAGCTGGGATAAAAATCTTAAAAAACAAATAAGCGCTAGGGCTGGTTCAGTGGGCGAGGGTGCTTGCCAAGTCTGAGGACTTGAGTTTAATCCCTAAGACCCGCATGAGAGAAGGAGAGAACCACCTTCCACGGGTTGTCTTCTGACCTCTATATGTACACTGTGGCATACACATGCACATACACACCACAAACACACACATACAACTCACACACATACATATACTACACACACACCACTCACATACACACTCATAGACACACACGCACATACATACACCACACACACATACCACACTCACACACACACACCACTCACATACACACTCATAGACACACACGCACATACATACACCACACACACACACCACACTCACACACACACACACACACACACACACGCCTACATACATGCGTGAGAAAGAAAATTCAACCCAAGAACTTAAAAATGACAATGGGGACATAAAAGTGAATTTAAAAGGCACATCAGGATCTTTGGTAGGAAGATCTTGGTGGTCCCCATATCAAACATGTTCAACTCTCCATTCTTTAAAACATCGCAGTGGCTTAATCATTGGTTCTCAAGTTCTTGGGATGAACATGTCTCACAGTTGGAAGGCCTGCTTCTCTGTGACGGGCTTTGGTTCACTAAGAAAGCTTTGACCCCCGCCTGTGGGATGGCTGTTGTGGGATCCAGGAGTGTTCCAGCTCAGGTTAGGTCACTCTGCAAGGAGCTGGTGGAGACTAGGAAAAGACAGACACCAGGAAAGGACATCCTGATGGCACACATCAGGACAAGATCCAAGATGTAAACGAGAATCAGAGGGACCTTCAGGCAGGGGTTGGCCAGCCATTCTGGCTTTCTGGAGGATTTCTGATTTTCTTTCTCTTAAATGGATGGGTCTGCTCAGTTAGGACAACTGGAGTAGAGTCACATCTGTCCCACTAGACCCCGGCTCATGGGCAGACAAACATGGCCACAAAGCTCGCTAGCCTTGTGTATAACACCAACAGTTCTTTAGCCAAGTGCTATCCGATGGTATGAAGAAAAACCTAGAACCCTGTACCCTGCCTGGATGGGTAGCGAAGGAGTGCACAAGAATGGTTTGCTTGGTGATCTTGCACTAAGCAGCAGCTCCCTGGATGCCATTTAATGTCAAAGAGTAGAGATTAGTCCCCAGGGCTTTGCACCAAGTGTCCAATCTTCTGACTCCCTTAAAAGGCAAGGTGCCACCCTCCATCTCCAGGCTCCCGCTTTCAGCTTTGGTACCAGGGCCACCTGGGTGTGGCCTGAGCACCTACTGTCAGTGCTGCTACGCTCACCTTGGATGTGATGTGGAAGGACCTGTGCCCGCCCACAGCGATCTGCTTCTTCATGACGCTGAAGCGGTTGAACCGGCAGAGCAGGAGGCCTGCGCTGTGCACACGAAGGTTGAAGTCTACATCATCACATGTAAACCTGCATGGAGTCAAAGGAGGAGTGGGTCTGACTGGGCACATTTCCCAGGCCCCCAGATACTCATTAGGGGGCTACAAATGTTAAAACGCAAGTCACAGATTAGTGGGATCTACCGCTAGGTGGAGACATGCCCTCGTCTCCTCCCTTTAGAGTTTGATGTAGGAGGGTCATCTGTCTATGTGTTACTTTCATTTGTTAATAAAGAA